>RJWH01004589.1:0-102086 GCA_004363575.1 Solenodon paradoxus | reverse complement strand
CACTTCTCACTCCCTCCTCCTCATTCCCCTCCTCCTCCTCCTCCCTGCCCTGACCCCATTGGTGGTGATGCTCCCGGACAGAGCTTGTTCCTTCCCCTTGTCTCCAGGTGCTTGGAGAGATGATATCTAGCACAGCCTATAAACCAATGTGGTTTGTAAGTTGAACCTATTTTGATTATGAAAACTTTGCACAACTGCTCCTTTGATGCACGAGCCCCCCGGCATGTTCCTTTGCTCTCCCAGGTATGTCTCATATTTGCTCTCACAAAGCAAAGTTGACAAAGGTAAGGACATGTAGCTGCAGTGCATCCTGGTGTGTAAGAGCAGGGGGGAGGGGGCAGGGGGGCCGGTGCACAGGCGACAGGAAGTGGGCATGGTGTGAGGGCTAGTTTACCTCAGTAGCTAGTTTACCCTGATGTAAACACCACAGAGGCACGTACTTTGTCCATGGTGCCCGTTGCCATACCCCTGCCCGGTGTGATGGGCTCCCTGCATGTGTGAATGAAGGCGTGTGTGTGTCTGGGCGAGAGCAGATAACCGTGTCCTCTAAGCATGACCAGCCTGGGAATCTGGTAGAAATCTCCTGGCACCTTTCCATGAAAGGGGTGGGAAGGGGGACCCTGGGGGTGAGGGGCAGAGAAGAGGAGGCCACGGACTCCAGGGACAGGGCTGGAGGGCTGAGAACGACTGCGCTCTGTTCTGCTGAGAACTCCTGCATGTCCCCAGCCCCATACTTCCCTGTCGGCCTTCCGCAAGCCCCGTGGAAAATGCCAGGCCCCAGAAACGAAGCACACAGCAGTTTAAAGAGGTCAGAAGAGGCGGTGTCTTGAATCTAGCAGGCCAGGCAGGACTGACAGCTGGTTGGTGGGTCAGGAAAATAAAATCTCCAGGCCACTGAGGGACTTCTCGAGCCTGGGGCCTGCAGAGCCTGACCCAGAGCCTGGCACAGAGACGGGGCCCCCTGGGAGCATAGCACTGGGCTGCGCCTGCCCTCTTCTCCCCCTACTCTGGGAGATTTCCATCCCTCCTGGATTCCAGTGCCCGAGCCTCCTTCTCCCGCTGACCTCACACCACAGCTCTGAGCTTCTGGTGTCTCTGCTTGGCCACTCCCAGACTCCTTGGCGTCAATGTTTCCCAAACTGACCTCAGGTTCCCCAAGCCAGTTCCTTCCGGAACCTGGGTCTTTATGAATTCACCCACCCCTGGGGGCCTCGTCCTCCCCTCCCCTGTCCTGTCCACCTGGGCCCTGAATATGTTCTGAGTCCACCCTCCTATCTGCCCCGTGAACCGTGCTGGGCATCTCTTGCTGGGCCCCTGAGCCTGCCACCGCCCCCGCCTCAGCGCTCACTCCTCATCTTCCTTCCCCGGAAAATGCACATCTGGGAGCCCGAGTCCCCAGTGTCGGGACATCTCTGGGAAGCGCGGCTCCTGATCGGCCCAGGATCCCTCCTGCCCACCTTCCAGTGCCAGGGCCTTGAAGAACAGGAGCCCCAGGGGTTCCAGGATTTGGGTTTGTTCAGCCAACACTGGTGTTTCAAGCCTCTTCCTGGTCTTCAGCAGACGGCCCTCTCCTGTGTCCAAACACAGCGTGCTCTCTCCACCTCTTCAAGTGCCCCCTTGTCCACCAGCCTCACCAGGCACCCAAGGCCGGGGCCTTTCTACTCATCCCCGGCACCCAGGGGGCCGCCGACCAGGAAGAGGCTCAGTCGTGTTTGTGGGACTGTCAGCCCCGACCGTCTACTTTCCTTGTCTCTCTGACCTCTGATCTGCCGCCCTCACCGACCAGGTGCCGGTGGGGCCGGAGGGATCTTTTGGAGCCTAAAATTGGTACACTTCTCCTGATACACTTAGCCAACGGAAAAAACTCGGCTCTGATGTTTTTGGAGGCTGTGTTTGAAGTTGAAAGGTTGACGTATGCGACATGCTATAAAGTAGTGGCCTTTGCAGAGGGTTTTGCTTCAACCTCGCAATAAAACAAATGAACTGTGTTCCCGGGATTTCGGCTTGCTGCCTTCTCTTTGACGCTGAAATGAAATGAATGTGCACAGCCATGAAACAGTATGGAGCCTCAATTGGATAAAAGCTCACCTTTATCTCCCTTTGACCCTTTTATTTTCACAATATAAAGAAATATTAAAAATGATTGGGGCTGGGGCATTTTTAGAAAAGCTACCGGTTCCTGCTCAGGCTCCAGCCCGGTGCCCTGGCGTGACCTTGACCTCCCTCCCTCTCACCTCTGCACAGACTTGCTTCTCCTTCCGGAGCCACAATAGACGTCTCCCGACAGAAACCCTCCACCGTGATCTTCTCTTAGACTTGGGTGCCCTGGGCAGCCCTGGTGCTGCAGAGTGAGCGCGAGGACAGTAGGGCACCCCTGGGAGGGACTGTCTGCACCTTTCCTTTCAGGGTCACGTCAGCAGGCACCAGGGAACCTGGTGAAAAGGCACCGCTTCTGGAGAACGTCACTCTGTCCTCTAGATTTGCTAAGGGGCAGGGGGCTGGGCTTGGGGGCTCGCGTGTGCCTGCATGTGGGTGTGTGCTCTGCTCGTGCTGTGCTGTGTGAGTGGTGTGTGGGTATGAGCGGGATGTCTGTGTGCGTGTCTGGGGACAACCGTGTCTTGAGAAGAGGCGCCAGCTCCCATCGTCTTCCTGACACGGTGTCCACCGCGGCAGCACCACACGCTAACTCGCTGGTGGTCCCCGTCAGGCCCTCTGCCCCTGACATCTGGACACCCCCCGCCGAGGCACTGGCGGCACGCCCCTGTCCCCAGCGGTGTCTGCAGGCCCCCGGGCCCTCTACGGAGCTGCCGAGGGGTGAGCAGGGATGAATTCAGGTCCAGGAAGACAGGGCGTGTCGAGTCACCAGCCCCCGAAAGCACTTTGAAGAGGAGACGGCTCGCAGCAGAAGGAGGCGGTAGGGCTTGGAGAACGTCTTCGGGCGCTTGAGGGGGCTGCTGTCGCTTTTTGTGGATGACTTGTAGCCCTAGGCCAGAGGGGTCCTTGAGGGTACTGGGCAGAGCTGGACACCCCTACTTCCCATCACGTGGGAAGGTGTGTTTCCAAACAATACTCCACAGCAATACTCCCACCTTTGTTCCTTTGTGGTGTGATTCTGCCATTTGTATATTTATCTTCCCCCTGACAGCCCGCTGACCTGGGATATACTTTAACCCAAAGAATGTGACAAAAGTGACACCTTGTAACTTAAGAGGCCTGCAGTTGACAGCTCACCTCTTGGAGTCCCCCTCGATACCCTGAGAAGCTCAAGTCACAGGAGAGGCCACGTGCTTCCTGGAGTGGACATCCGTCCAGCTGCCAGCATCGGACATCTGTCCCAGCCCCGCCGAACCTCAAGCCTGTGGCCATAGCCAGCAGCCCCTGAGGGGAAAACCACCCAAATGATTCTGGTCACCCCACAACGTGTTTGCAGTAACAAATGGTCACTGTCAGTGGAAGACACGTTTGTTACCCGGCAGCGACAGACTGACTGAGCAGGTGGAGAGATCGCTATGCGGTGAGCTGGGCAGAGAGTGGGTTTTCTCACCGTCGCCATCGTGAGCCACGATCTGTCACGGCCAGTGAGTGACAGAGGCCACATTTCCTTCATATCTGCCTTTATGGAGAAGCGGGCTTCACATCCTTTACCTTCACGTGATGCAAAATGCTTAAAAGACGATGCAAGAGCTCTTGCTTGTGAGTTATAACTGCTTATCTATATTAAGCATTTTCCACAATGAACATTTATCATCTTTGTAACGAGATAAAATATTATGAAGAACGTTAACGGGCTTTTTCAGCCTCTCTGTGAAGGCGGTAGCACCTCCAGGCCAGTGGCACCTCGCACTGTGAGGAGGCAGGAGGATTTTGTCCTGAGAACAGCAGCTTTTACTTAATTATTAGAAAGTTCTAGTGAGGCTCTCGTTTGCCTCAGTACTCAAAAGTTCTTTTTATTTAGAACGACTAGATTTCAGCTACACTTTAACTGTGACATGGGAAACGCTCCTCCTGAGTCAGCCTGGATTTAGGTGGGTCCAGAGTTAACAGACCTGGGTGGGTGGGGCTGGAGATGCAAAGCCTTAATCAGCCCCTTTTCTACATTCTCTATGAGGAACATGGGTGTCAGCAAACAGGTATTGTCTCCATGCCTGTGCTCCTCCTCTCTTCCCCAGGGACATGCCTGATCTACTTTACCTGCTTCTACAGGTAGTTATGCGGGGTTCAAGGGACGGGCGCCTCTCTCCACTCTCTCTTCCAGTTTCCCGGTACCTGGAAGTCACACGAGGTAGAAGGTGACACCGCCAGATGCAAGGGGGTCCTTGAGTGACTAAGGGGGGGTCCACCAGTGCAGACAGCCGCCCCGATGACCTGTGACTTGAGCGTGAAGACCTCTGCTTCGTCAGCCCCTGGCTTCCTTGTCATGTCATAGCCGCATTCCCTGTGTAAAGCACACTTACCCTGCTTTTCTTTATTAGACAAGGTCAGAGTTTCTCGTGTGACACCCACACAGCTCTGTGGGGCAGGAAGGGGGAGCAGTATCCCTGTCGTACAGAGGAGAAAACAGAAACAAGAGAAGATTCTTTGCTTAAACGATACTCTCTGGCCAGTAAATGGCGAGGCATGGACTTGTATTCACGAGTTGTCCTTCCTCGTCTCCCCCAGTGCTGTCTCCAACTAAGGTGTGGTTTTCATAGGAGCTTCACTTGAACCCAGGAGCTAAACACAAAGCTGTGTTTGCTTCTTTTCCAGTGAAGAAAGTCCAACTAAAGCAACTCCCAGGGGTGTAACGTCAAGGAACACATGCAATCATTCATTTCCACATGTTTCCCATGTCACCCAAGTAGGCCAGACTCTCACCAAATGTGGCCTAGTGGCGTCAAAAAGGTTCCTTGTCAAGCATTTCTCTTTAGCTCTTGGAACTGCATCCATTTCGGAGACCGTTGTCCCCATGTTTGCAAGAGCTTGTGAAGGCGTTGGGCAGCCCCGTGGCCCCGGCATGGGTTCTCCATGGGACACGAAGCATTTTGTTTGAAAGGGCACTTTTTGATTTAGATATTTACTTCCCTGAACAGGAGACCGATTAAAGCTATGTTGTAGCTCTCTTTTGCTCCACAGGTGTTCTGTTTCTTTAACTGTCTTCCTACACTCTCCCTTTTCTGACCCTTTCCTTCCTTTCTTCTGTGGGTTTGTCATTGTTATCTTCATCTTCGAGCATTATTATAACCTTATGAGCTAAGTCTTTTTTTTTTTTTTTTTTTTTGAAGCATTTTATTTCATTTATTTGTATTTGTTTACACTGGTTGTTTTCCCTGAAACTGGGACTCGAACACAGGGGTATGTGGCTTGTTTCTTTGGAGACAATTGGCGGACCGCTGCTCCGCCAGGGCGCTATATTAGTTTTTAGTCCATTCAGTTGCTTTAACAAAACACACTGACGGGGTGGCTTTTAAATACCATGAACGAACTTCTCAGCTCTGGGGACTGGCAGTCCAGACCAAGGGACCAGTCTGGTCAGTTGAGGGCTCTCTGGGTAGCAGATTTCTTGTGTCCTTACAGAATGGAAAAGGCGGAGGAACGTGTCAGATCTTTTCCATGAAGGCATTAATCCTACTCCTGAGGGCTCCACCCTTGTGCTCTCCCAAAGGCCTAACTCCCTCACAGTGAGGATCGGGCTTTCAGCATATGAATGAGGGGCACATAATTCGGTTGATCAGGGAATGCTGCAGATAAAATGAATGTCACAAAGGATTTGAAAAGTGCATCACATTATCCTGGGACATAAGATGGACAAATGTAGCCTAAGCAGACCATGGTGACTAACAGATTGTGGGGAGAGAAGGGTGGCTGCCTTCGGCCCCACCCAGTTCAGCAGTTTTCATGGTGGTTGGATGGACACATTAGCAGTAAGTTGGATTTATGAATGATGTGAGGACTGAAGGGCTGGCTAAATACACTGGATGCCAGGAGCAGGAGCTTTCAAAATCTCTGACAAGACTGAATTTAACAAGACATCACTTAACAGGGATAAATTTAGAGTTAGCTCTTCAAACTAGAAACTCAACTGTATAACTATAGTATCAGATGACATGAGTAGAACCAAATTAAAAAAAAAACAAATCCTGGGGTCTCTAATTTGATTGTACATTCAGTATATAATCTTGTGGCTTCCATGTAAAAATGGCACAGTGAAGCATTTTAACCCTCAAAACCCACTCAAAACTTAAAAGAAAAAGGAGGAAAAAACCTTTTTATTCAATGAAACCCAAGAAAAATGACAGAGCCCAAGCCACAAAGCAAGAGGCACACATGGGAATGCTGTGGCTTCGGGCTGGGATGTGGGAGCTTGCTGAGAAGAGAAACTGGGACCCTAGGATTACCCTTAGTTCAGGATGAATGTGCCAGAAATCTGAGGAATGAGGACAGTCATGCTTTTCGGGCAGAGTTAGGTCAAAGGGGAAGTTGAAATGGCTGTTGAAACGCGGGGCAGACAGATGTGAGAACTATTCCAGAGGTGTGGGTCTACTGTCTGTGGTGATGCCATTTGCTGAGGGAATGTTGGAGGTGAAAGGTACGAGGAGGAGAGGAACCAGTAACGTCAGACTAGAACTCAGTTTGTCACCTGATGATGTTGCTGTGACTCTTACTGACCACGTAAGCCCAAAACAGTGAGGAAGATGCCCCAGGTGGCAGAAATAACATTTGGTAAGTGTTGTTGAAGGCAGAGCTGGCGATAAGTTGGCTAAAGGCAACAGTGGTATTTTATTTCTTCTTCTTCTTTTTTTTTTTTTTTAGGAAAATTGCAGGCAGGAATGAAAGGCGAGCAGGCAGACAGGAAGATTCAGGAGGAAGAAGCACTTTATTTATCTAGTTGTTCATCTTGGTTGCTCCCCTGGTCCAGGACATGAACCCAGGTCCTTGGGATGGACGTGGACTGTGCTTGGCTGGAGGTGGTGGACTCAACCGCTACTCCACCAGAGCACACCAGCTTACTTCCTCTTTTGATGGGATTATATAGAGTACAAAGGGAAGCTGAGAAATCAGGTATTAAAGCAGAAAATGACAATACTCAATACTCATGCTCTCCCACAGCGTTAGGGCATCAGCGTGTATGACTTTGGATTCTGACTTTGGACTATGAGAAGAGCCTGCGCCAGGGGCTACTTCTGGCCACAGAGTGAGATGGAGAAGGTGCTCATCTTTCAGGAAGCATGAAGAAAGCCCAGATGCAGTAGTGTTTTCCCAGCCAACTTACAAGCCCGTGAACACGGGTTTTGTAAGACCTTGAGGTTTGGGTGCTTGGATAGGCAGCTTCCAGCTGTGATAGCAAAGTAATTCAAGTACTGAATTGAGTGAGAACTTTGAACTCCCTAGTTTCTTCCTCTGTCTTCCCCCAAGACAATCCTACCTTATTTTCAAGTAGGTAATGATTCCTTTTAAAAATAAGCAGCAGGTGGGCACCACGTATGTGCATCTGCAAAAGAAGAAGAAAAAGGGAACCTACACAAAAGATGAAGACTATACCTGTCACATGAGGGATTATTCACAGAAAGTAAGGGAAGCTTTAAAATAAGTCCTTATTTTTCAAAAAAGTAGATGCAATATGATGTCTTAAAAAACAAATTCTGAGAAATGATACAGGGATTTAAAGAAAAGATCTTCAGTCATATCAATGGAAGTAAACCAGAAAAAAATAGAAAAAATTCTGAGATGGAAATTTCACATATCACTTAAGCAAGAATGAAATTGACCCCAAAGTAGAATAACATTATGTGTAAGCTTGAGAAAATGAACTACAAAGGAAGAAAGTATAAAAATTTCACAGGTGGCATGTCAATACAAGAATAAAGAAAATACAACGTAGACATCATCAATATTCTTAAAAGAGGTAGAGAAAATGTGTAGAAAACATATTTAAAGATATTATAGAAGACAGTTTTCCTCACTGAAGGAAGATAGACATCAGTAAATTAAAAATCACAGTCTGCTCAGGAAAAATGAATTCAGAATATTTCATACCAAAAAATGATAGTGAATTAAACCATCACTCAAAGACAAAAATCATATGGAGAACGAGGCTTAAAAAACATGGTAAGTATTCAGATGGCACAAAATAAGGAATGACTAGATGAGATGTCTAATTCTAAATCTATGGCTTCATTTTTGAGCTTTCGAGAGTAAATTTCCAACTAATCAAATATCAACCAATCTTAATCAATAGTCCCTTGGAAGTTGTGAAAACAATTTTAGTGTTTCTAGAAATGGGTGTGGAACAATGAGGAAGAATTACAAGAGAAGAATACCCAGGGAAAGCCAGACAAGCAGGTATTACGATAGAAGTTTACAGGCCTCACAATAGTGAGTCCAAGAGAGGCAAGCAGAACTCCTGCGTAGAAGAGAGAGGTCTGGGTTCCATCCTCCCTACTCTCTCTTTTGTTCTGTCAAAGGAACATCGCGTTCTAACATTATGTAGGTTTGAGGTGCACATCATCGTGAATCAGCATCTGTACATATGCTGAGTTCATCACAATAGTTCGATTCTGCTCTGCACCAGTTGACCCCTTTTCCCGATTTGCCCGCCCCTCTCCCATGTCTACGCCTAACATTGACCTCATCATCCTTTGAGTTTTGCTCTGAAAAGTCTGCCTTCTTTCCTGACTTTTTCTCTGCACTGTGCACACATTCATATTTGTTTCAGTTGTCTGTCCAGGCTACGAGCTTCCTGAGGGGAGAAATCATATTATTTCAGCTTATATCACCAATGACTATATCAGCTCCATGCCAGCCACATGGTAGAGACTCAAGATGATTCAATGAATGAGAGAAGTAGTCACCTACTTCAAATGACCTTGAATTATATAGACCTAAATAGAAGAGTGAAAGTGAAATTAATAACTTAAAGCCCCGATTTTACATGATTTTGTGACCGATCCACAAAGGAGTGATCAAGTAATGAGTTCTTAAGTTTGTCGGGTTTTCTCTGGGGCACTCTGCACTACCTTTCCTGTTCCTGCTCCTGTCTGAACTGCAGGGTCTGGGAGCCACTTTACCCAGAACCACTGCAGCAGGGGTCCAGGTTAGGGCTCACCAGAGAGGCGGGCAGACGTCGCCTTTGCGCCTGTGGTGGAGGCAGATAGACCTCATGACAGAGGCCTGCTGCAAATCACCTACTTGTGTGCTGTAGGCTGCTGATATTTTTGGTGTCAGCTTCCTGATCCTTTGCTTCCTGACCTGTGTTTAATGACTTAGTAAAACCACTAATTCCCTAAATTAAGGCCTTCCTGCTTGAAACACCCAGAAGGGTTTCTGTTTGCTGACCGCATTCTGAATGCTACATTACAGAGTTAGACAGACTACATGTCTTGGTACATGTTAATTTACGGAAACCTCTGTCTTTTGTAGATAATAGTGGCTATTTGGCATTTTCTTAGCTACCCTGTAGTCATTTCCTCTATTAGCAACATTCTGACTTCCTTCAGGGGCATAACATTTCTTCTGTTGTGTGCACTTTTGTTAGGGTAGTAGATGAGGGGTCCCGCTCTACTCTGTAAGCTGTAGGAAACGTCCAGACTTTTCTCACACCACCTGTTTGGACCTGGAGTGGGCAGGTAACCTAAGATTAGTGATCAGCAGTCAGACCTTCTCTTGTAGTTTGCACCTTGCAGAGAATAACTAAAGGCCCATTGCATTGTTGGAGTCTCTTTCAGCAGAGGCACTATGTAATGTTACCCAGCTATTCTTTTCTCCAAGATCCTTTAGAACTTTTTGATTCTTGTCCCTTTTTTGCTAAGTTATTCATCTTTTTGGATCCTGTGAATTTATTCTATCGTTATAACACCCATTTTGACTTGTTATCCAAAGATGGACTCTGTTGCTTGCCATCAAAGAACGCTGATAAATGCATATCTAGGAATAGCCTAAAATAGGCATTTAACAATTTTCTGGAACACGGAACATTCTAGAAAAAGACACTTTAAATTAGTCAATTGGAGAAAGGAAATATTTATTCATACTCATTGTTCCTCCCTACCCTGTGTTTATTATATTGGTAAAGTGTTAACCAAGTTTGTGATATAAATTAGATTCAAACCCAGTAATCTAAACTTAATAAACTGTGCTGTCACTGCTGTTAGAGATGGCAAGGGATTTTTCAAAGTACATGTGAATGTAATTTATCTTCACAATTAGCGATCTCACTATTAGTGAGCTTTCGGTCCCAGGGATTAATGTCTGGTAATGCCACAGGTGAATTATGAAGGACCCATTTCACACACAAGGATAAATGAATAACCCCACTATAAACCCATTAGGGATTCACAGGCTGCAGAGAGTATAGGTTAATAAAGTACCCAATAAATAAATTAAGATGCTGGCCATAAATTATTGTGTTCTGTCAGCATCAAATTTGTTAACCACCTTACAGCAGATTTTTAGATTGAATTAGTGCTGTGACTGAATTAATAGGCAGGAAGGGCGAGGGTTTGAAGGAACAATGCTTGTGAATGGGGGACTTAGGTCTTGTACAGCTGTGAAGAGCGAAGAGCACCGGTCAGGGTGGGTTAGGTTAGGCTGCTGTAACAAAACCCTCAAGTCTCAGTGGCTTAAAACAGCAAAGGTTTATGTCTCTCCTCTGTGACATGTCCATTTAGCAAGATGCTCCTCATTGCAGTTTTTCTCATTTCTGCGTCCAGGATTTGAGAGTAATCATCTGGAGTATCACCAGTTTCCACAACAAAGGGAAAATGAAGTCTCTGGAGAGCGACTCCAGGAATTACACACACAACTCAGACAAGACTCAATGTCACCTCTTAATGTCAGAAGTTATTGGTCAGAACTAGTCACTGTCTCCACCTAACACAAGGGGGCCAGTCCTACCATGTGCTCAGAAATCAGGTCAAAATATTTGATAAGTAGATTAATGACTATGAATTATTATGAAAGGACTTGAAACCTTTCTGATTGGAAACTAAATACTTCTGAATGTTAGTCCGCGGCAATCAGGAGGTACTCAGCAAAGAGGGTGACACTCTTACAAATTTTTCTTTAAATTAAAAATTTACATTTATGTTGAGGAAACATTGTTTTACAACACAATGTAAGTGTAGATGTGCAGGGTCACTCTTTATCAATATGATATCACACCACACCTATTACTAAATTTCTGATAATCCTCCTCACCACTGTCCGTTAGATCCCACTACCCTTCGCTCCCCTTTATTCCTTCCTTCCTCCCTTCCTTCCTTCCTTCCTTCCTTCCTTCCTTCCTTCCTCCCTCCTTCCTTCCCTCCCTCCCTTCCTTCCTTCTTTCCTATAACATCAGTTCTGTTCTCAAAGTTCAAGAGTTAATTTTTGTTTTGTTTGGTCTGTTTGCTTTGTAAATTTAGAATCATGTCCAAATCATCATTTATGACTCATTTCTTTCTATTAAAAAATCTGAACTCCTTTTCATGTAGAATCCTAAAATAAAGTCCAATAACTTTAGGTGGTGGAACTCAGCATCTCTGAATTTGAAGGATGAGCAGCAACAGAGGAGCGCTTTGAAAACTTTTTGTGGATATTAAACAGAAACCCAAGAGCAAACCTTTTGTTCTGTGTCTTCTTTAGGCTTCCGGTCACATGGATGAGTGATACTTAGATTTCTTTTTCCAACTTAGAACGTCTTAGGTAGCAGTGTTATTTCAGGTCTCTGATTTTATTTTCACTCACTCATCTCTCCATTCCCCTTTGATTTTCCGTTTTTTTGCCCCGGGAAGGAAAATGTTGACAAACCCTTCTGTTCCTCTGGCTGCTAGGCTGTAGATAGACTCTAGTAGAAATCTGAAAAGGGCTCTCTTGGTACCTTTCCTTGAAACGAGAACAACAGAATGTTTCGCACAGTGAGATTACATTTCAATTTTGTTCATTGATAGCGAGAGGGAACAAGCCTGCTGAAGTCGTTGCTAACGTCCATGAAAGGCATGGAGATGCTCATTAGACACTTAGACGGAAGCGAGCGTTCAGAAACACACTGAATTTGAGCCGTAACACTGCACACTCATGAGAAGCTATAGAGCACTTCACAGACTGGGCAATAAACAGAGTAATTCATGACTCTCTGAGGGTTTTTTTTTTTTTCCAGGGGGCAAGTGGACAGGAACTGAGGCCTCTCAGATCCTGCAGGGAAGGGCGTCTTGTGTAGCTGATGCTCATGGGACCAACCACTTTATTCGATGGGAAATTGTATTTTTTTTATTCAACATCTGTTTTATCACTTTTCTCCTCTTAGTCATCTCCTTTTCAACATCGCAGACTATTTAATCATATCCCAAGCATGGAAAAACAATTGCTGGCGATCAGTGATTTGTACCTTCTCTGTTGTGATCAACAGAGGGAAATTAATAATAAACTAGCTCCAGGAAGCATTAGCACCTTATTCCAACCCATCACCGGGAGATCAGAGAACACAGATGTGTCACTGTGCAGCCTAAAGCACACTTCTGATATTTCAATCCTTTTTTATGCACATAGGCTGAAACTTTCGGCAGATTTGTTGTTAGTCTTCTCCTGAGGAACAAAGGATGGAAGCGGGTTGGGAAAGGATGGTATTTGTGATTTTTCCATTGACTTAATACCTACTCAATACCAGAGTCTACCAAATGCTCTTCTATGTTTTTTTGTACTTTTTAAGGAATATTTTATTGTTCCCAATTTACAGGTGAGAAAACTGAGACGTCAAAGCCTTAAATAACCTGCCCAAAGTTATGTCATGGGTGACGACTGATTTTGAAATTCTGGTCCACGTGAAACTGAAGTGGTTTTCTTTCCTTTACTCCTCTTGTGTTTCTGGAATCCTGGAATCTCCAAAACTCAGTTGTGTGTGTGTGTGTGTACTCCAGTTTCCTGAAACTGGACAGAAGAATTAAACCAACTTTATTTAGTCTTCCAGTTCCTAAGTTGCTTATTTTAAACTTTCAGATACAGTCCTTGGGGACAGCCTAAATTCAAGGCAGAAGGCAGGTGTCAGTACTCAGTCTGCCACACTGACTGGCTGGATGGACTTAGACAGGCAGTCATCTTTTCTGGAGGGGACTGTCAGTGTTCCACCTGAAAATGGCTCTAATGATTCTCATATATCCCCCTCACAGGTTCAAGTGATAGGAAATTCATGAAAATGTCTGAGAAGAAAAACTGTTGCATAACTGAGAGGCGTTAAACTTACAAACATCACCCTAAGGTGGAGAAGCAGTGATAACTAGATGCTTCAGAATGACCCTCTGTCTCATGTTATTCAACAAGCAACCACAGTGAACAACAGCTGTCCGCAGCTCCCAACAAAGGGAAAAAGGTGCTATTGGGCCCAGTCTACGCAGCCATTTTTCACTTCCCAGAGCAATTACAACCTTCCGGATTTCATCTTTCAGTGTCATCTTCTTGTGACCTCACCTGCTATCTTTGGGTACCTAGTAAGCACTTTGAGCTAGAGCTACATCCATGTGGGTAAGAAGGATCAAGAATTGTCCCTGCTTGTTATTTTTTTGCTGGTGGGAGATGGAATCTTCTAGCATCTTCTAGACTTCCCAAATAACAATGCCATTTAGCCCTAGGTGGGGCAGATGAACTTCTCTTCCCCTTAGCATAGCATGTGAGTCTCTCTCTGACTTGGCCTTTCTAGGATCATGTTCTGCCATTTTCCACTTCCCAGTACTCTCCACCAACAGTGACCATCTCTAGCCACTGGGCTGCTGGTGATCTCTGTGCCTCTGCTCAAGCCCCTTGCCTGAAGGACTCGTCCTACCACTGGTCTCCCACCTGGGCTCACTCCAGGTCCCTCTGGGATTGGATTGGACTTCTCTTAGTAAGTGGTTCTTCCTTTCTTACTTCCTATGACCCAGGAAGTAGTTATTATCTCATACTTCCACTTCCTATACCCCAGGAAGTAGTTCTTTATCGCCTACTTCTACTTCCTTTGCCCCAGGAAATGATTCTTCCTTTCCTACTTCTTCTGCTCCACTTCTCTCTGAGTCTCAGGTTTCTTGTTGATGAAATGATCACATTGAAAAAATCTCTTTTAACTTTTTTAAAATTCATTTTTGAGTGATTACATTGTATCTCAATTGAAGGAATCTCTTTGTATTCTTTCTCCTCCTGAATAAAGGGTATATTCCCTCAAAGATGATATCTTTCTCATCCTCTTCCATAGTTACTTGTTAAAAATGTTTATCAGATGAATTGGTTTCATTTAATTTTATCTATTGAAATTAGAATTTTTTTGGTGATGATTTTGGTGCTTATACATCCTTAAGATTTCTACAAAGACAGTTATTTTCAGTGATATTTTTCCTTTCAGATTTCCCCCTTCCCATACTCTGTAAAGACAGGGTTGTTATAAATCTCATAATTGGGAAGAAAAGGGAAAGAACAAATTTTGAGATTTACTAATTAACGAATCATGTAACCATAGATATCTAGCGAGGTTGAGTCTAAAATTAGGCATTCCTGGAACTGAGAAAATGGGGTCTGGTTTTGACTTGAACTTGCCTGTTGCTAGAATAAGATGAGGAGCATGTGGCTTGAAGAACTCACACTGTCATCCTGATATGGATCCTGGGGCCTTGGTCTACTGTGCGTTACAAATCATGACTGTCTACACCAAACCCCGGTCTATATATCCATCTTATTTACTTCTAAACACATGAACATCCTCCTCCCCTTGCACGGGGGTTCATAAATTCTGTCATTTTCCTTGGTGTTAAGACCACATGTAGATGGGAAAAACAAATTAAAATGATTACTCGGGTAAGGCTGAGCCACTTTGGGACCGGCCTAGAATGTCAGCTGAAATGAAAGTGTTGGGTTGCAGGAGGAACCGGAACGAATTGGCTAATTGTTCTGACTCTGCTGGTGTCCAGCGTCCATTTTCTGCATGGGACGTTCATCCCACCCTCTTCTTGCTCTTTGATTTTTGCTTCTTGCTCTTTGCTAGAGCTCCCTGCCTCCTCCCTTCTCCAAAACCATATTTCACACTCGAATACACTTTCTTCTCTGCTTTAAAAATTTTTGGTAATCAGATGATGATTTTATAGTCCTGATTTATGTTTTAGAAGTAACTTTTCATAAATATCCCAAATGAGATCTCTTTGGTCCTTCTGTAGACCAGATGCCGGTCAGATCTGGCAGAGCAGTTGACTTAATCCTGTACATTCTCATAATTGGTAGGAATCAGTTTTCCCTTTTATTCTAACATTGCAGATTTGTAACAAATATGTGGAACAGGCTTCATGCTTTCCCTCTTCGCTTTCATGTATGGTATGGCCTTAATAAACATTTAGTCGTTTCCTGTAAAAGCCTCACATACATTAGGTCTCTAGGCCTTCATTTATTTTCTGTTTTTAGTAAACGAGTTGGGTTAATAGGAGAGATCATTAAAGAAGCGGGGAGAATGTATTTTTCCTATATTGCGTCTTTTCATTCTTGGTATGTGTTTGTCTTTCTTCTCATCTTTGAAATTCTCTTTAGATTCCATTCTCTTGGGAAGCTCATCATGAGCCTTATTAGGAATTTTCTGGGCTATTCAGGCAAAACTAATTCATGCTTAATTTTTCAAATGGACAGTTTCAACTCCCAAGCCCACTTTGAGCAAATGTGGAAATGTGGGTGGAGAGGAACTCTTAGGATGGCGAATTTTACCCTGAGTGTGAGTGCCATGAATGTGCAGAGAGGGGCGAGATGGGGTCTTTGCTCTCCTGCTGACCTCCTGCGTGAATGTGGACAAACATCTGAATGGATCGAGTCTATTTTCTCATCTGTAAAATGAAAATCGTTTTCCTTACCCGCAGGTTATCGTGAAGATTCACACAAAGCAGCCTGGCAGTGCCCATTCAGTGCATTCAACAAGGCTCATTTCTCCTCTCTCATTTGTCTTCACTGGTAAAATGCTGTCCTTCCCTGGTGAGGACAAGGTGGCCTGACACCTGGGTCACTGCGCCTGATCAGTGACCGCGTTCCACTGCGAGTCGCTTCTAGTGGAAACAATCACCCTCTGAAACATAGCATGTGTGGTTTTCTCTCTTTAAATTCCAAGACCTCTGGAGGCTGGTCTGTGAACTGACCTGAAAAATCAGCTTGCGGTGTTAAAGAAAGACAGAGTTTCAGGACCGAAGCACCATGAGAGGTGGTTTAGTCAGAAAGCCTCATTTTCAGCTGAGACAATTCAGGGCCGCCGAGGCGATGACTTGCCCGAGGTGGGGCACGTCTGTTCATCAGTTAGGGTACGAGTTTGACACAGCAGGAGCATCACTAGGTGGTTTAACCAGAAAGAGACTTTTGTAAATAACGTCAGGTGGCAGACAGAGCCTCCAGAAGTGCTGTGTGACCAGGAGCAATTCCCAGATGGCACAGAGAGGCCTTCACTGGAGACCCAGCTGGCGCTGCCGCTGGGTAGGGGCATCGCTGCCCAGCACAAGGGAGCTGGCTGGCGTCCTACCGCTCCATCCATGTCAGTGGGGCCTCCCATGAAGACTTTTCTCCCCACTGCAAATATGTCTCATCAGATCGAGGGTGTCTAATGGCTCCAAGTCTCAGCCAAGGGCCTGACCCAGCGTGAAGGAAAATCAGTTTCTGGCTTCTACCTTGGCGAGGTGGGCCTTCTACAGAGGTGCTAGATGACTCAATGTGTGTCCAGAACCAGGGCCAAGTGACCACGTGATCTTCCCTCCCTCCCTCCTCCTCCTCCTTCTCCCTCCCTCCCTCCCTCCCTCCCTCCCTTCCTTCCTTCCTTCCTTCCTTCCTTCCTTCCTTCCTTCCTTCCTTCCTTCCATCCTTCTTTCCTTCCTTCCAGTGAAATCATTCTTCATCAGCAGAGGGCCAACTCTGGTTTCAAATGTGAGACTTACATTTCAGGAAAAATATTGACTGTCGGCGCGCCCCCTCTCTGAGCACCTGCGGACTCTCAGGTAGAGAATATTAATCTTAAGCAGCATGTGTCTTTCTAGGATATTGAACTGCAGATACACTTGGATAAATAATCAATGTTCCATATGAAATATGCTTGGGCTTTTGTCTAAGCTTTTCTCTATAACAGCTTCTCGATAGCCTAATCTTTTGATTTATGTAGGTCAAAGGTAGGCTTCAAGCGGCGCTGCTCGTTCCGAAGTGCCCTGCGTTTTGGGAAATCAAAGAGAGGAGGCGTTTATAAGCTCTGCTCCATCAGACCTGATCTCAGCTGCTAAAAAGGTGCAGCCGGGCAGCGCCGAGACCACAGGTTCACCAGCACCTGCATGGACTTGCAGACCTACTGGAAGGGTCTTGTGCTCTGGGTCAGGTGTGGGGTGTGTGAGCCTCTGTGCTCTACTGCCGTTCCCACGAGGGACTAAGCTTAGATGGAAGAAGGAAGACGAGAAAGGAGAAAATGTAAAGGAAGAGCTACCCGATATACAGGAGTAATAATGACTCTTGTGTCTGATTGGAATATAATGTGACTTAAAATTTTTAGAGCTATGTTCTGGGTATAGATGGGAAATTTGTTCATCCTATAAACTTATTGCATATTTATTTTAGGCCAGGCATAAAAACTCAACATTAACTGATTCCTCAGTGTGTGTACTAGGGACCACGCCAGGGTTTCAAGGTCATGGTCTGATTTAACCAACACTCTCTTCCTTGGTAAAAATGAGTATAACTTCTTATCTAAATTTTCATTTTATATATATATATATATATATATATATATTCTTCTTTTTTTTACTAGATTACAGCAAATTGATTCTTAGAGACGTTAATCATTTTCCCCAGGCAGGAACTGTTAGTCTCGTTCTCCTTCCCCGTCGCAATCCCAGGCCACACTGCCTTTTGCGAATCCCACAGAAAAAGGCTTATTTAAATGAGGACCAGGAGAAGAGGCCTCATTGAAAATGGCTTTTCATCTGGATCTTGAAGGAAGACTACGGGGTCACCAAGGAAAAGGAGAGGAAAACTATTTGGGAAAGAAAGAAGATAAGGCATGATGCGAGGGCCCTAAATTCCAGACTAAAGAACTGAATCCTTCCCTGAGGCAATGGGATTACTAAGCAGGAAAATGATGTGTGCATGTTTTTGTGTTGGCATTTTACCTACTAGCCAAATGAAATCACACCCCCAAATCCTCCCTGCTCTTGAGTGAGAGCCGCAGCCCTGAGGCGGCACGGCGCTGCCATGGGGCCCCAGGCCCACTGCGTCCCGCTCTGGGCCTCCCTCTGCCCCCTTGGACACCCTCCTTCTGGGAAGGATGGAAACAGGGGGGGAACAGCACACACAAATGGGGACTGAGCTGGCCTGGTGTCTTAGCATAATGACTTGTTACTGCATTTTGCAAACATGGGCATACTTTTAAAAAATCTCCGAGTACTACATTCTTCCTGAGTTTGACATATTAATATCTCTAAAAATAACTTGGGATCATTAAAGGGAAAGAAATGAACGCAGCCCGATCGCAGCCGCCAGCCCTGCAGGGCCGGGGAGGGCGGGGAGGGCAGCTTTGCGCTTCTGGACTCTGCTCGCCATCCCCGGCCCCGGCCTTGTGCTCTGCTCATCACTCCTAGGAGCTGGGTCAGCAGCCACGTCCGCCTTAATGTCCTGGATGGAAGCCGGGGCACTGGCCTTTGACGGGAGTCAGCTTTTCCCTGACTTCTCAGGAGCTTTGTCACAAAGCCCCAAGCTTCCTGGGCAGCCCAGGGCCTGCATACTGCTGGTTGTTTTTTAAAAAGCGTTTATTTCTTTCCTTACTTATTTTGTTCTTTCACCCGGGCCTGGAATGCAAGCCTGGGTCCTCGGGCTTTACCTGGTCTGCCGGCCAGCGTCTCAGCTGCCCGAGCCACTGGGCCTGCCCGGATCCTGGGTCTCACTCTGAGCTTCATGCCCTGCCCCCCTTAAAAATCAGAAAAGATGAATTTAGCAAAATGAAACACTTTTCATGGGAGAAATGGTCAGGCTGCTACCGTGGAATTTCAGGACTGCCTTGGGCTGAGGTTCCTCCCCAGCTCTCATTAACATGACCGTTTCCCCGGGACTCAGCTGCGGTGTCTGCACACTTAGCACGTGAGTTGAGACCGTTTTCTGGGAACACAAAGGCCTGTCAGCGTTCTTGAAACTGCCTTGACCTGCCTGATGCCTCCGACGGGTCGTTTCTTCCGCGCAGTTGCCTTGGACCTCATCTGAGTGGGCACAGCCCATGTCCTCAGCTCCCAGCCCACCCTTCCCCGTGGTGGCACCCTCCCTGGTAGGGACAGAAAGGAGATAGAAAGTCTCCTAATGGGGTGACAGCCCACACCCCCTGCAGGAACCAATGGCAAATGCTCTTTGGCGTCTTCCAGCTTACAGTAATCACGTCTCCGTGATTTTGTATCATCAAACTATTCGATCACAGGATTTTTAGATCCCATCTGTGCAGTGAAGCTTCCACCCCATGACCCCCGGTCTTCTGATAGGTGCCCTGTGGTGGGGATGGCCACGAGGAAAGGCGGTGTCCTGCCTTCTCTCTTTCAGGTCGAGGAGGAGGCTGTTAGGAAGGGGTCATGGAATAGTTCACTTTGGTGTGTGAGGAGGGCAATTTGTCAGGCCAGGTCCATCAATAAAATTGCCTGCCCTAGTGACTGTTACTCTCACCTGTTGACGTCGGCTCTACCAGTGACTCCCTGAGGTCAGGAGGACCAACTTGCACCTGGCTGAATGGCCAGGTGCTCCCGGGAGTGACCTTTCTTGCGGGTGATGCCTCTGCTCTGGAGTGTTAATCACGGCTCGGGTTCTCACTGACGGCCGGCCGTCAAGTCCCGGGAAGTCACGCTGCCACCTGCAGGCAGGGGAGGAGCAGGGCAGGATCCCCGAGAGGCTGGCGGCCATCTGTGGGTGCCTTTCCCTGCAGGTCTCTGGCATGCTGTGTCCCTTGTCCCCAGTCCTCGGGGAAATGAAGAGAAAACCCCTCCTCTCACCCCTTCATCCATGTTCACAGGTAGCTCAAGTGGATCCAAAGTGACTTGTCCTCTTTTTTCTCTCCATCAACCTCAAGGGTCGTGAGGCTGTACACGGGTAAGGGAGTCGGTGACCCCGAAAAGCCCCCAGTTGGACTAGGTGCCTGAGGCCGCGGAGGAAGCAGCTCAGCGCTTGCTTCTTCTTTAGGCAGAGACCAGGGCACTGCAGGCCTTGAGATGTGTCAAGACCAAGCCACAGGGGACAGGAAAGCGCAGGCCTCCAGCCCTGGGTCCAGCCGCATCCGTGACAGGAGGCTACCCGCTGCAGCTGCCTCTTGTAAGTGCGGGTGCCCAGCAGACACACACTCAGGGCATCATTGCCTGGCGATGCCGCCACCGTGATCACCGCATGGTGGTGGGCTGGGGGCCACCGCACGTGAGACAGGAGCTATTGATGCAGACACACCCGCCAGGCAGCCAGAAAACACACCAGGGTTCACGTGTCTTTCACGGGTCTTTCATGGGTCTGAAATGACGCCCTTCGGTGAGACTCTCCTATCGCGTCCAGCCGTCCGTTCTTTCTTCCACATGTTTCCAGTGTCAGATCTGGTGCTCCAGGGGTGACGGAAACAGCCCAGTCCTCCTCTGGGCACAGCGCAAAGCAAGCTGGGAAAAGTCAGCTGTGAGAATCACCCCAAGGACAAGGAGGGGAGGCTGGGGGGAGGGGGATCTCAGGAAGGTCAGGGTGACTTTGAAGGCCAGGCCTAAAGGAAGGAAGGGGCTGAGCGCTGTGGCGATTGGGGGCCGAGGTTTCCAGAGGAGGAAGCCGCAGGGAAAGGAGCTACAGCGGGCGCCCCGGGTATGGAGGAACTCTGGGGGCAGGCAGAGGAGGGGAGGCGCTGAGAGGAGGCAGTCACACCTTTGGGAGGTTGTGAGCAGATGGTGGCATGATCTTTTCTGTATTTTAAAATGCCCCCTTGGCTGCGGAGCGGATTCAGGGAGGAAGCCTCAGGCATTGCAATAGGCCAGGTGAGACGGGGCGGCTAGGATGCGGGGACCTGGCGGAGGCGGGAGGGCTGGCTGGACTGGATCCATGTCAAGGCCACGCTGCTGGGGCTGGCGGGCGAACTCCTGTGGCCTGTGGGAGAGCAGGGAGGGCAGGGCGTTGCTGGGATTTGTACCTGGCCAACCATAAACGCCATTTATTGAGATGGGAACGTGAGCATCCCATGGTCAAATCAAGAAACAGATCAAATCACTCAGGAAAACGCAGAGTTTTGTGTGAATGCAAGGAGTCACCCCTCTACCAGACAGCGAACTCTTTCAGGTCGGAATCCGGTCTTGCTCCTCTTTGTGTCCCTGTCCCACCACGGGACTCCCTTTGTGGGCTTGGATGGCTGGCTGATCCCAGGGTCGCTGGCTGACTGTGGGCAGCCTTGAGCAGGGAGTCCTGCTACCCGTGGCTGACGGGCACCTGCGCCCTCTTTCCCTCCGCCCCAGCGCTGACAGCTCCGTCACTTCCCCACTCGGGATGCCAATTTTGGGAATCCCTCCCAGGCCAGACATTACGGCAGCTCTGCTCAGGGCGGCCTCCTTCCCTCAAAGCCTCATTATTTACTTGCTTGCTTGCCTGCTACTGGCCGCTTTGTTTCCCTGGCAGCTGTGAGGAGGTGCGGCAGCACTTTGGGTTTTTCAAAGCACCTGGGGAATGGCCAGCTAAGTCGAGATGCCCCCAGGATGTGCCACCATCTGCTCGCATCCTCCCAAAGGCTCATGACCTCCTCTGCCCGCCCCTGGAGTCCTGGGCGCTCCACCCCAGGTAAGCCCCCTTTTCAGCACTACCCAAAGGAAGAAGAAAGCCAGAGGGAAGCTGGTTATTGTCCTCTGATGCGGTGAGTTCTCCCTGACAAGGCTGCGCCGGCCTGGCTTCTTTTGGGTTAAAGTATCAGGAATAAGAGGTCACAGGCAAGGTGGGAAAGAGAGAGGCAGAGAATATCTATCTGTGTGTGTGTGTGTGTGTGTGTGTGTGTGTGTGTGTGTGTGTGTGTTTTGAAGAAAGAAAAGTTCCTGCTTTTCTTTCCTGTGTGAGAAAAACTATTTAAACTGGCACAAAATATATTTAAGAAGCATATTCTTAGAGTTACTTAGAAAAATACCCTGTGTATTCTGGCAGCAGCAAAATATGTCCTTAATAGAATTCATATGGGGCCTCCGATGAGCACGCTGTTTGGAGAGGAGCCAGGTAGTAAGTAATTTAAACATCACAGGAAATTAAATTTTAGAATTCAATTTTGCATAAAGTTTTCTGTAATGAAAATGTCACACATAAATTATGAAGTCTGATTATATTCTTTTTTGACTTTTTAATAAAATAATAGAGGTACTTGACAGCCAAGAACAAATGCATATTTTATGTGAATAGTCCTGCGCTCCACCGATGTCCTCTGGAAATAACGGAACAGATGTTAGCACTTCTCTATCAGCGATCAGGTGCTCTGTTCAACACAAGTATTTATTAAAAAATGCTAGCGGGGTTGTCTTTTAGGGTTATCTAATTGTAGGCTTAAAATGTAGATGGTTAATGTAATTAATTATACATGTAGAATTATATAGTCGGGCTATAATTTATTATATGCATGCGTATATAAATTATATAATATTCTGTTGTAAATTAATTTAATATGGGCACCGGGAACGACTCCTTGAAAATATTAAATAGTTCATAATGTGGTTATAAATCAAAACTAATCTGAATTTCCACTTAATTTTGAATTTTGAGAAGGAGGACGCTTTAACTCACTGTAGGGAACTTTGGGGTGCTGATTGTGTTTTAGATTAAATCCGCAGCCTGTAATTATTTTTAATAATATTCAAGTAAAAAAAAAATGCCCCAAATAAAAAGCCTGAACACTCTTAATTTGTTCAAGGCCAAGCAGCATTTTTCTTCAAAGGGTAAAATACAATGAACATTTATTTTGAAAATTGACCTGCTCCATCATCGCAGCAGGGCCCCGTGCAGGGCTTTCTTCAGCCTCCAGGGAGCTCTGGCTGAGACGGAGATGGTGGCCCCATGCTCTTTGCGGGGAGAGGTTTGCCCACGGATGTCTACTAAATATTTCCCTCTTTGAATCCAGTTCCAACTTATTCGCTTGCTTTGCACTGAGGGAGGGATCTGCACACAGTTTACATTTTCCAGACAGCACAACAAAGCTTTCGTTCCCCGTTGGAGTCCCTGGAAATGTGGCCGGTCTGCTTGGCCGGGCTGCATCTTCCTTGGGAAGTGGGTCATATTAGTGTCAGGAGGGCGGGGAGACAAGGCCCGGCCTGACTTCCAAGGCAGTGTCTTCAGACGGGCATGTTGGCTTTCATCTGCTTTTTGAAGAGAAAGGGGAGCAGGGCAACCCTTTAGGGCTGGTTTGCCTTGGATGCTCTGAGCTTTAGCACTGGGGTCCCGTGTCCTGGGAACCCTTCACCTCTTGCGTGAACTGAGGGAGTTATCACCTTAACTCTGACCCACACAAGCTCGCAGGCTGACACTTGAAAAAGATGCTGGTGCAAAAGCTTCTGCTGCCTCCACCAAGGTGTCCCTCAGGGGAGGCTTTTGTCCCTAGATTGTTACCATGTGCTGGAGGACTGGCCCTCACCCTAATGGGTTCAGCACTGAGACTGACAAGCTGGCCCAGGCTCCCGGGGTGATCAGGCCCAGCAGCAGGTGGGGGTCTTCTCCAAGGCTCGGGGGAAAGGAGCACCGCCCAGGGAGTGTGCGCTGAGCCTAGTGACGAGACTCGGGAGTTTGTGCTGTGACTTGAATCCACGTAGAAATTGCCGTCGTGGAATGGCTGCTGTCATCGAGAAGCCTAAAATCCGAGGCAGAGTCTTAGTCATCAGGGTGGGCTGTGAGGAAATGAATCTGAAATGAATCTGAAAGCTGGAAGGGTGATGATCCCTGTGTGGCAAACCACATTTAGGAAAACTCTTGCCCCTGTCGCGGGACAGGCGGACCACGTGCAGGTGCTGCGCAGCGGGCGGCAGAGAAGGGAGACAGGACGTGGGTGCCCAGAGGCGCTGTTGCTGGGGGCCGGTGAGGCGCTGTAACAGGCAAGCTGAGGAGGAGAGGTCAGTGTGTAAAGCAGAAGGGAAGGGTTACAGCATGAGTTTACGATCCAGGGCCTAGATGCTGGGAAGAGGTGCCTACTGGAACCCAAACAACAGGAGACGGTGTTCAAGAAGACTTAGAGATGAAAATGCCTGTCAGTTGATCAATATGCCTCTTGGCCAATATGACTTAAGATGCGACCTTCCTGTCCCAGACTGGTCAACTGTGAGTGGACCTCGACCAGAGGAGGAGGAAAGTGAAACAGACCTGAGAACCACATGTTGGGAGGTCCTTTGTGTGTGTCTGTTGCCCAGTGAGGTGAGAGCACAGAGTTCTAGAGGACTGGTAATTGCAAAAACGACCGTGAAAAGGCATCTGAAAGCTCAGAACTTACAACCCTAGGGCTCCTAAGAGCCACTGAGTCAGAAGCAAGTTGAGAGAGTGGAGCAGACCCCCAGAGTCCCAAGTCCTCAAAGCTCAGCTCAGATGTGGCCACAGAGAAGGGGGAAGGCAGAACCTTCTTGGGGATGGATCTCAGAGCTGTGCAGAACAAGGAAAAAGGGCACTCTCTTGCATAGGGATCAGAATCCATCAAGGAGCCCCCTCCCAAGTGGGAGATCCTCCCCACTCCACAGGCCCATCCCAGAATCCCTGTTGCTCTGTGACTAGCGCTTCCCCCATTCTTCCCTCTCCAGGTGAACAGACCTCAGTGGTGGGAGTGGTGCTTGTGATCGTAGATGGAGAGAGTGGATTAACTTGTCTCTTTGAGATATGGACCTCAGGACCTGGAAAGGTCACTTCTACGGGATCTGACAGAGATACAACTGGACCTCACCCAGAAACATGAACTTCAACTTGGATGCAGCCGCTGAATGGAACATCGGCCCATCTCCCTTGTGGAGGCATTAAGTGTATTTGTGTGGGAAGAAGGAACCAGAGAAATATTTGGTGATGAAAAGGGTGGAGTGTGGCAGATTTAGTGAATGGTGATTAAATGTTCCTTGTGCTCGCCTGTCTTTCCCAGGCTCTCTGAGCATACTTTGGGCATAGGATTACTTTAGAGGAATTTCTGCGGGCAGTACTCTCTTCACATGAATTCTTGTTTCTTTACTTTTATTTCAGACAGCGTTTCCCAACATCTCACATACAAGTATGGAGCCTGTTTGGACCATGCATCACTCCTCTGCACTATCAACCGACACTCCTTTGTTCTCCTGCTGATAATGTCCAGCATTTAGGGACCAAAATTTAGTTCACATATACCCAGTGCTAGCTCACGTCTCCCCGAATCTACCTGTTCTGGAAACAGAATCTTGTTTTTCATGCCCTCATGTTTTTGGAATCAACTAGAAATGCAGCAGACGCATGTGAGAGTTGTCATTTCCTCCAGAGCACTGTCTATTTTAAGCCCTTCCCGTATTTGTCAAGTGGAAAACTTGGTCTCAGTGAGCTTTGTGGAGAATGGGATTGGCTGGAATGACAAGTTTTTGGTTTTGAAGCACTTTTCCCAAGTGTTACTCTAAGGATTTCAGAAATTCTATTTCTTGGCTTAAAAGGAAGATGACTCATTCAAGAGGAATCTTTTCTTGGATAAAAAATATCATGGGAGACACTATCACTGATGTGGTGGCTGAAAGGAAGACCCTCATCCAAGTAATTGCTTCCTGACCTCAAGGCCTGGAGCCCTGATTCTACTCCATCTCTAGTTGTCAAAATACCAGCGGTGCTGCTAATGCAGCTGCCTTATCTTAAGACGTTACATTCCTTTCCCTGAAGCTGCCTTCCACAGACACACGTGTAAAGCCGCTCTATTTGTGGACCACCGTGGACAAGACTAGTGGTTTCTCTTCCTGAGATCTGCTAATTCCCGCAAGCTCCCACCTCACTCTTTGCCCGGCTGCTAAGAGATGCCAGGTTTTGTTTTGATTTGTTTTGTTTTTAAAGGAAAGGTGCAGGCAGGAATGCAGGCGAGTTGGCAGACAGGAAGAGAGAGGAGGAAGAAACATTTCTATTTGATTTATATTTAATTGTTCACCCTGGTTCTTGGGTTGTGTGTGGTCTGTTCCTGAGTCGCAGACTTAACCCCTAAGCCACCAGGTGTGCCCAGTCCAGGAGATGGTCATCATCTGAGCGTCACTGTCTGTTTCCGCAGTTTTGAATGAAAGTTATTACGTCATAAAACACTAATAAGGACTGCCCACAAAATTAGCTCCCTCTCACTTTCAGCCTTCGCGTCTGCTGGCTCCAGCTGGGTTTCTGAGGTGGTGGACCTCTGACTGTGAAGTGTGGCTGTGCGGGGCACTGGCTGCTGGGGGAAGGAAGGAAAAGTCGCCCAAACTGCAAGGTGTCGTGAAACTGACAACAGCGATGTTGGAAGAATGACTTCCATCATGTGCAAAATCACGGGCAGAGGAGAACCTGTTATGGTTCACGACGACATCAGGAGGATGACCCCACCGCAGATGTTCAAGAGAAAAGCACTGAAATGGTTTGGTTTTCCTTAGAGAATTCTGGAAGCTCTTGGGTCTATTTTTGAAAACGGCCCTTCCTGGGCTCTTTGGGGCGCTTGGAAACTAAAGACTGAAGGCTTATTTTGCTGCTCCTTTGCTTGTAAAAGTTATATTAAATACAAACACACCAAGCCACACTTGATATATTCTGTTCCGTTTAAGAATTAGGAACCAGTTGCAACGATGATCTGCACTTTATTAAATATAGCATACAAATGATTTTTCATAATTTTAATTTCATTGCCTTTTAGGTGTGAAATTTAACAGAAGCCTTCATCCTCTACCCTTACTATGTCCATATTTTAAAGTTAAAACGTTTCAAGTATTTATTAACATCAGGGAAGGAGGACTTCCCACATGTATAATAATGGAAGAGAAATGATTTAATTTTATTTTGATTATAAGCAATATAAACGGATAACAAGGAATAATGCAATGCCAAACATAATCAATAAAATGCTTCATATGTCAGGTATATGTGCATATGTGTATACATACATATACACTCAGACGCACACGCCTGAATATATGTGACATCCTGAGCTCAAAAGATACACGTTTGAAAAATAAATTGTATTTATCAGATAGTTTCCTCCTCAGATCACCTCCTTTCAAGGCTTCCTACCTTTGGGTTTATTGTCAGTGTTTGAATGACCCACCGTTTACTTAGTCACTTACCTGAGCTGCTCTCTTGAATTTATCTGCTTGGATTCCTTCTTATTTCTCAGGAGCAGATCCCTGCTCTCGCTCCTGGAGGCTGGAGTTCTTTCCTGCGGCTGATTTTTCATCAGCTGAGCAGAAGACGACCTTGCTCGCTGGTTTGTGAAGTCTTAATTTGAGTAAAGCCAAAGTTTCATGGAAAATCTCTAAAGTGCCGTCAGCATTGTCCTTTTAGCTCCCTTGCATGGCTGTGGGACTCACAGGGTGCTGTCCTGTTTGGGAATCACTTCGTAGAGTCAACGGAAGAAAGGTTGGCGGGTCCCCCGTTAGGAGCTGTGTGCTGGGCCGGGTGTGCTCATGCAGTTAAACCGCGAACATCGCGTGCAGGTGTGGGTGTCGTCACTAGGATCGGTGTGGCTGTGGATCGTCTGTTACTGTGAAGCACGTCCCCTGCTGCAGTTCTCTGGCCTCACCGTGGAGACCTCCAATCCCACTGTCTTCTGAGTTCTAACAGCCTCACTCAGGCTGTCCCCGGCGAGCCGTGCACCCTTTGAGCTTGGGGCACGTTTTCCTAAGTGGGGGACCTCCCACACTCTGCATGGAGTAGCGTGTTGGGGTGCACCCTTTCTCTTACCAGCCCAGACTTCCAGCACACTGATGTAGACCTCCCACTCCGGCTCTGCCGCTTCTCTCCTTCGGGACAGGCTTATTTTGGGGGCTGGTAGGTCTCAGCCAGATGCTCCCCAAAGTGGCTGCGGCAAGCAGCTCTCCACAGAGGCAGTCAGGCCCCTGCAGTGGGGTGGGCGCTGGTGGTCCTTCTGCCCAGCTGGCAGTGGGGGAGAGACGGTGGGTCGGAGCGAGAATTCTGGGCTGGACCGCAGAATCCACTTTACTTTGAGTTTGCTTTTATAGCTGTTGGTCATGCCACAGGGGTGACTTGGTGGCATGGGTTGGGGGCTTTTGTACCCCACCATCAGCACCATTGGACGCACCCCAAAAAGATAAGATCCAAGTATACCAGGGACCACAGTCTATGCCTACCCTGGGGTGCCATCCTGGCCCCTCTAGAGCAGGGATTCTGGAACCTTCTCCAGCGCCTGGATTTGCCAGCCATCTGATTGACCTGGGCTGCCTGTGGGCCACTCAGGTACGTGTCCTTCCTCCCCACTGCCTGTTACCAGGATGGCCTCCCGACACACCCAGGGCCGCCCCAAGTTCCAGTTCCTCTTTGACTCAACCACAAATGAAAGAGAAGTGGGTGTGCCCTGGGACTGGGAGAAAAAGCAAAGCTCCAAGGTCATGGATTGAAAACTATTCTGGTCATCTTACATTCAAACCAAGTAAACACACACACACGCATGCACACATCTTCTGAAATAATATCCACAAAAACATGTCTAGTGCTTGTATCTGTGATGCACTGTTTTCTTTTTTTAAGTTGCTGCTTCTGACTCACCAGCTTCAAATGATCAATTGAGGGAGTTCAGTTTGCCATTTGGAAAATTTCATTCTATGGAAATCTAAGTGGGAAAGTGGGTGAATGGGGTGATCCTCGTTTTATCAGAACGTCAGTCATTTGTGAATCACCCCTTCTTTTAACTAGTCTGGGTGAACTGAGAAGGAGCAGCCCATTGTGTCTCTTTTGGAAGTATGTATCTAAGGTTGAATAATTTTGGGAAGTGCTTATTTCCCAATCAAAGGACTGAGGCTGCATGTGTCAGGCATATGCTGTTATCTGAAATCAGGGCATAAGAAAGGCAGCATAATTGCTGTGGGTAGTTCTGTCACTCCGTGAGCAAGCTTCTGGTGCTGTCAGTTTTACTGTAGGGGGAATTTAGGATGGACATGCAGATTGCTGTTAAGTTAGAAGGATTAGAAGCAACAAGAAAGCATTGCTGTCAGTGGAGGACCCCTGGGGAAGCCTGACAGAGCTGCTTGAGGTGAGGCTCTGCAAGAACCCTGCTTACAAAGACCCTTCCTTCCCAGGGGTCTTCCACGTGGTGCACTGTAGAACTGCCTAGAGAGGCTTCATGTTGATTTATTTGTTAACTTCTTGTTGTGTAAAATAATAACATATATGAGAGATGAAAGAAAAATACCATGGACCCTGCCTGCACCCATCATTCGACCAGCTATTTTCAACTCTTGGCCAATCTTGTTTCTTCTCTAACTTGCCCTCTCCCTGCATCTGCCTATTATGTTGAAATAAATCTCAGACATTATAGCATTTCGGCTACAACTATTTCATTTTGCATCTCTAAAAGATGAAGCCTCCACTTGGGGGAAAAAAAGAAAACCATCACCACACAGGGAGCTTTTGGAGAATTCCAAAGACCTGAACCCCAGACCAATTAAATCAGAGTATATGACTGGAGGGTCACAAAGCTCCCAGTTGATTACATCGTTATCACCCTTGGTTGAGAGGCAGAAGTTGATTGACCAGAGCCCAGGACTTTTATGGAGGATGGTCATGAAGAGAAACCCACCAGCAGATTCTTCTATTAAGATGAAGCTGACTTTGGTCCGTCTCTCTGACCATTCTCACCCTTAGCAGACCATTCCACTTTGGTCCTCATGTCTCTGTGGGCAGTTCTCAACATCGCCTTCTCCCAGGGTTAACCTGGAGCTCCAATCTCAACTCTCTCCTTTGCTGCTGGTCATTCCCATTAGTGTGTCCCATCATTGCCTGATTGCTTAAAACAGACTTCCCCTCTGGTGCCCAAGCCGGTTCCTTCTCTGGGCGACCCCAATTTTTGACAACAGGTTGCTAATCTTTTTGGTCTTCCCTTATCACACATCTAGCAGAACCTAAATGGATCAGTTTTTTCTATTTGCTCCAGCTTCTAGCCATCCCGTCCTTTGGTTCACACACTCACCACCCTCCTTCAGTTTCCTGTTCTTTCCGGCTACACTTCCAAATTCCTTCTCTTTTCTCTCCTGCTCTCAACCCACTCTATATTCTGAAGCTAAATCTATCTTCTAAAAACACAGATGTAGCAATTCATTCACTTGGTTAGATTAACACTGAATGAATCTCCATTATTTGTAGGACCTTTAAAATTCACCAGGAATTAAAAATTTTACATTTCGTGATCTCTTACAAGACCCTCCATTTTAGCCAGATTGTCCACTATTCTTGCACCTGTCATATGTGCTCCTATGTTTGCCCACACTATTCTTGCTTCCCCTTCTTCTCGATCTTATACTATTCTAACAGATCTCAAGTCTTCCTTCCTTCAAAAATCCCCTCACAACCCACAATGACATCTTTGTATCCTAATTTCCTACTGCACTTATCACTGACAAATTTTTATTGTCCATTTTCATGTCATATATATGATTATATATATTTATATCTATATAGACACACCTATAGATACACACATATATGTATTCTATCCTGTTTCCACCCTAAAAGTGCAGAAACCTGTTTTACGTTACTATGTTTTCATCACATCAGCCAGGATCACATTTGGTAATTGGGAGATGGTATACTAGACACTCCATACTGGCTGACTGATTGATCTGAATTTATTCTCTTGAGCATAGCACTGTGTCATTAGAGGCTCATCATTAGCAGGGGAAGGTATTTAGGCCAATCTGTAAGAATAGATCACATGGCACTAGAGTTACAATCGTGGCTTTGTTGTTCCCTGTTGACGATGGCCCTACCACATTTGAGAATTGTTTGTAATCTAATAGGACATCACAAGGCAGAGTTGAAGAAGAGTGGCCTCATCTACATGAGACACAATGTGCTTTCTACCCTCACATACAGCAATATAACCACAGCCCTCCATACCACCTCCGTTCAGCAAGCAGGACTGAGGGCAGGGCCCGTCCACAAACCTGTGTCTTCCTCTTATAAAGCCAAGTATTAACACTAGGCTACAGTCTCTAAATATTTTTATGACTAGTATATTTTAAGACGAGATGCCTCTACTGCTTCTTGATGCGCGGTGGTTGACCAGAATTCAGGAAGAGGATGCTGGAGGCACCACTCATGGAGGGTTTGGGTGTCAAAAACAGTGGGTAAGAGCAAGGATGAGATGTGGCCAAAGTTGCCTGCCCTCCACCCAGTCTGAGAGGGGATTTTTCCATTGCTGGTACATCAGGTGGAGAACTGAGACTGGCTGGCATTTAGGGGACATAAGAAGTCTTTAATCACTAGAGAGCCAATTAGTAGAGGGGACACTCACCCAATGAGAAGCTTCAGGAGACCTGGGCTGAGGATGCAGCAGACACGTGTTCTTCGGCCATCCTCTCTCTATGTGCAGTGAATGCAACGCTGTTCGTGTCGCCTTCATGACAGAATTTTCTCTTTCTGGTGTGTGCCTGAGTTTACTCAAGTTAAGTGACCACGTGTGTGATATTGGGGCAGAGTTACCACTTACAGACCAGACCATGCTTCTGAAAACATCGTGTGTGTGTATGGCTGGGGCTGGGGGGCTCGAGTGCCGTGGAGGCAAGATTCACACCACTGTCTTAAAAATTCGATGCTCTGGGGAGTATCGCGCCCCCCTGCCCCACTCTCGGCTTCTACGTCTCTTTTGGAAAGCTGCCAGACGTCTCTCTGATCCCTTCCCAAGGCCAGAAGAAATGCCAGCTCAGCAGAGAGAGGCATCGGGAAGTGATTGAGAGGCTGGCAGAAGCCCAGATCTCATATTTAGGACAGAACGGTGTGAGGCGGGTCTCATAGAGAGATGTCAAGACATCGTGCCCTTCAGATAGCAAACACTGAAAAGGAGTGGACACGTGGATCTGGATGCAGCTCCCAGACTAACTAAAGTTGGGTATCTAGGCTCACTTTTTGATACAAGGGGCTCAGCACAAGCATCTCTGTTGAACTTCTTCAGACAAGAAAATACCAACAATTTCCAGCTTTCACCACACCATTCTCACATTCCAAATTAATGAATCCAAGTATGAGGAGATGGTGTAGCTGTAAAGAAAAAAATCCTTTAGATGAGTGAAAATGTTTCGTTTTATAAGAGAATAAAGAAACTAAAGTATGTGCTCCACATCTCAGTTTTATTTTGGATTTAATGATGTCAACATAAGCCCAGATAAAGCTGCAAGCTAAAATTACTTAGTTATAGAGGTGTTTAAAATGTCAACAAAATAACACACAACCCAATTAAAAGATGGACAGGAGCTCTTGACAGGTAATTCTCCAATGAGCTTCTTCAGGTGGCCAACAGGCACATGAAAAAAATCACTTCTTGTCAGAGAAATGCAAGTGAAAACCACAATGAGATGCCACCATGCACCAGTGAGGATGGTCTGTAGCAAGAAGAGCAGAAGCAGCAGTGTTGGGAGGGCACAGAGAGAGGAGTCCTCAGACTCTCGTGCAGGAGGGCAGGTGGGTGCAGACACGCTGGGAAAGAGCATGGAGAGGCCTCAAAGAATGAAAAGTGGACCTGCCGTGTAGAGTCATTCCAGGTATCTCTCTGAAGAATATGAAACATTAGCATGAAAAGACCTGTGCCCCTTATGTTTGTTACAGCACTGTTTATAGCAGTCAAGATGTGCAAACCACTCAGTGCCACTGATGGATTCAGTGGGTGGCTGGATAAGGAAGACGGTGTATCTGTGTATGTGTGTGTGTGACATACAAAAAAGGAGACATCTTTCCATTCATGACAACTCTGGAAGAAACTCAAGGATATTTTGTTGAGTGAGGTGAGTCAGAAGGAGAAAGACAAATACTGGATGAATTTGCCTATATGTGTAATATGGAGAAACAACAAAAAAAGAGCTTATAAAATAAAGTTCAAATAAGCCTTTGAATTTTGACTGCAAGGCCGAGGGTGCTAGAAGGGGTGGGGTGGGGTAGTGGAATCATGTGTCATGTGCTAGAGGGAGTGTAACTATTATGAAATAAAATAAACTTTAAAAAAGGAACTGTGGGAAATCTAGGACATGGAGATTTGTCATATAGTCGACCATTCCCTCTTGAGGAAACTTCTAGAACCCAAAGTTGTGTTCTAGAACTTAGGCTCACATAGGTTGGTCCTGAGGGCAGGTCTGGGGAGAGACTGGCTTCCTCTCCTGAGTGAGGCTGCACATTTTCTGTTTGCACCAAGCCTAGAGATGCATCGCCATCCAGCTCGTCATATCCGCAGTGCACGCTGTCAGCAGGGCGGCAAGTGGAGAGGACTGAGGGTGGAGCGGAGATGGAAGAGGCCCGGCTCTTCACCCCCAATCCCAGGCCTGGAAAGACGCTGGCCACTGAGAGATGCTGCCATCTGGGCGGGAATCACCACGCCCAGGCCCGGGCCAGCCTGGATGCCCTGCGCTTTTCCACCTTCCAACGCACGTCTCCTCCCTCCGCTCACATCTGTTCCGAGACCCCTGCCACCACCCCCGCCCCCCATACCTTCTGCCAGCAGGAAACGAGGACTCCGGTTGGGAGATGGTGAATCGTGATAAAACCGCTTTAGAGAGAGTTCCTGATCCAGGGTATAATAACTCCGCTCAGACACATTAAGTGCTTTCTCTTTAGCAGTCGCTGTTCATAATGAAAAAGCAACGGTGATAAATTTTCTGTAGCTTTCAGCGCCGTCTTTGCAGACAACTTCTCACGGGGAGAGGAGGTTGGGGCTCTGGCTGAGTGTCCGAGGCAGTCTCACGGGTTCCAGCGGCCACCTCCCAGCTGCCCTCCTTCCCAGGCGTCCCGCTTACCCTGCCGGGAACTGTCCCTGAACCGCGACAACCCCTTCCCACAGCCTGCGTGATAGGGAAGGAGAAAGGATTGCAGGTACAATAGTTACAAATAGTATGGGCACCACTGACCACTTTTCATTTGCCAACTGGATTTTGGAAAGAGGGGAGACTGGGGTGGGAAGGAGAGATCGAGAGAGAGAGAGAGGGAGGGAGAGGGAGAGGGAGAGGGAGAGAGAGAGAGAGAGAGAGACGGAGCGAGAGAGAGACGGAGAGAGAGAGGGAGAGAGAGAGGGAGAGAGAGAGAGAGAGAGAGAGAGAGAGAGAGAGAGAGAGAGAGAGAGAGAGAGAGAGAGAGAGAGAGAGAGAGAGAGAGAGAGAGAGAGAGAGAGGAGAGAGAGAGGGATGGGGAGAGAGAACAGACACCCACTTGATAGCATCTCCTACATATGCAGACTAGGAATATGATTTATAAGCAAAACACTAATTAAAATGGAATCACTGAAAATATTTGGGAGTGCCGTGGATTTCTTATGCTCTACAGCAGACTATTAGAAGTGAGCATCAAGGCATCCAAATTTCATGAAAGGTGGGGAGAAAACTGGGGAGAAGTCGCCTTGGCCAAGCCTGGAAGATCCAGCAGGAAGCTTCACATCTAAGGACTCCTCAGTCATGCTGAGCAAGCCTGGGCCGCGGCTCCAGCCCTCCTCTGACCAGTCTGCACCTCTGTCCTGGTCTCTTCTATGCCTCTCATTCTGCACCCCCCACACACCCTTTTATAACTAGGGCCTATGTGTGAAATGCTAAACATGCCCCCCTCCTCCGGGAACCGCAGCATTTCATGGGCTGCATGTTTTCACATTCATTTATCAATACACAGGCAGCCAAGCTGCAATGCTAGCATCAAGTGTATATTCTGTCATTAAGGAAAAAAAAAAAAGCAAGCCGAAAAAGCAAGGTTTTGTGAAAACACACAAAACAAACCCGGCCGGCATTCAAACTGCTTTGAAAATAAAGTGGGATTTGTTTGCAAGGATTTAAATTGGCAAATGATTTGAATTTCTCCACCCCTAGGTGAATGATTTAGATGGCCTTGACCCCAGTCTGACTGCAGGGATTAATGTGGGATAATGATTGCTGAGGCTATCATTGCAGCCGGCATCATTAATTATCCTTATTGATTGTAGCTTTCAAAGATAAAGCATTATGCTGACTGGAAAATACCCTCTTCCTGCAAGGTCAAGGCTAAAATAGGGGAGCTAAATAATTGCATTAACAAACAAAGAAATAAAAATAACCTCTCAGAGCATTGTGTAATTAAGATCCAATTACAACGTTTGTTCTTGTTTACAAAATGACCGTGCTCTTCTTGTCAAGTCATTTTCCTGAAAATTGCCTCAGTACATGATAACTGCATTATAGCAGGTAACCAGGAAGGCACATTAAAGGGGGATCCGTTTCCTTGGATCGCTGCCACGACCCTTGCTGTCTGACTCCCCTGCAAAAGTGGGAGAGCCCCGAGGGGTTTGTCTAAAAATACTAATGATATGTTAAATGAAGGGGGTTAGATGGAGGAAGTAATAATCGGGCCTCAAATCCTATTAGATTTCTTTTGGATAGTGTAATGGAGCTCAGAGCCAGCCCAGGGATGTTATCGCCTGCCCACCCCCCCTCCCTTGGCCCCATCGTTTTCATTGCTGTGAAAACCTGGGCTCTTAAGGCCTATTTGGTTGTACATTTCTCTGGTGAAAGGGATCAGTGTTACCGCTTCCCTGCTATTGATCAGATTTGGGACTCTTAAAAAAATGTTTTTTAAAGAGGTTTTCAAGTGTACAGCCCAAAGCTGCCTGTTGTTTTCTGGTGGGCGTACTTCAGTGCCGTGCTTAGGGGTCTTTCTTGCTGCGTGTTCTGCAGCAGCACATATCTCAGTCGAATTAGGAAAGGGACAGCCGGAATGGGCGCTGCTGCGGGAGTTGCAGTCCCCCCGTCAGATGTGATGGGCATTTGGGTGCTGAGGCCTCCATATGAGAGCGTGGGGCTCACGGCTGCAGTCCTGTGTGAGTAGGGTGGCCTGAAAATGAAGGCTGCAGCTGCAGCAGCAATCTCAGGGGTAATACGACCTCACTTCTCCAGATTTTGTGCAGTGGGTGGGGCCTTTAGAGTTATTGTCTGAATAGAGGGAGGTGCTTTCTACTGCCCTTGTTTTATCAGAAGCAAAGAGGTAGACAGACAGACACACAGACAGACACCATTCATTACTGCGATACAGTGGGCAGAGGACAGTGCTGAACATTTCAGTGATTTTACGTACTCCTCACCCTGTGAACGATGCTGTTGTGTTCTCATTCTGTCATCAGATGGGGAAACTGCAGCCAGGAGAGGCCACATAACTTTCCTCACTAAGCCACGTCTAGAAAGTGATGGAGTGAAGATTTGAACTCAGGTCCCAATTCACTCCAGGTCTGGGCTCCTTTTTCATTCCTATGACTCCAGGAAAAGCCTATATTTCAGGCTTGTGTCTCTGCTGCTTGAACCTTGTCCCCCTTTTCAGAGTCAGCTGCAGCCTCATGCTCCTACCTTTCTTCATACAGAAGAGGAAGATGATGCATTCTTTCCTTTTCTTTAAAGGAAAGGTGCAGCAGGAATGAAGGTGAGCAAGGCAGGCAGAAGAGCTAGGAGAAAGAAGCACTTGCTTTTATTTAGTCGTTCATCTTGGTTGTTCCCCCAGCCCTGGGGGGCAAACCCAGGACCTTGGAATGTATGTGGACTGCACCTAACCTCTCCCCCACCTCAGGGCGCACCAACATTCTTGTTGTAAAAGTTCATGCAATTCATAAGCTTGCACAGCAGAACAACTCTTCAGTAATTCTTCATTCTCTCCAATGAGAAATGTTCAATTCTGGTGGGTATATTTTTGTATACCTTTCTCTTTGCACACACAGATGTATGCACATTAATTTTTAGCTTAGTGTATAATGAGATTGTAAGTTTTATTCCACAACTTGTCTCTTTTCTAAGATTCCAATTGGTATAAATATACGTCCACCTATTTCTTTAGGACTGTGTAGCCTTCTCTTGTCAGATGGCTCATCATTTATTCAACCTGCCTCTTACTTGGGGGCTCGAAGGTATGTTCAGCCGTACAATCTCTATCCAGGATGCTGTGAACATCTGTGTGCCTCTGTCTTTGTCAGCCTCTATCTTTTCTCTAGGTTCCAGTTCTAGAAGTCATGTGTTTGGGCCAGAGGGTATGCACATGCTAAGTATTGACAGATAATGAGAAATCCCGCTTCGGAAGACTGCTGTCCCGCACTGCATAGAATGTGTGCATGAGAGGTGCTTTTCTCCTTGTATTCACAAACACGAACTGTTAGTCTTTGAGTTTTGCCAACTTTTTGATGAGAAGTGGTTTCTTATTCTGCTTATATTTGCATTTTCATAGTGAAGTAAAATAGTTTTGTTTTGTTTTGTTTTTTAAAGAAAAGGTGCAGGCAGGAATGCAGGCAAGCCGGCAGGCAGGAAGAGAGATGGGGAAGAAGCTTGCATCTATTTCGCTGAGTGTTCGTCCCCATCGTTCCCTGAGCCCTGGGCGATGAACCTGCGTCTTTGGGATTCATATGGGCTACGTCTGGTGGACACATCTGCTTGGCCACCAGGGTGGGCCCCAAATAGTTTTGACAAGTTGATTGGACATGTGTTTATCTTCTTGTAAAGTAGCTGTTCATACAGGATCATTTTTCTGTTGGGTTGTTTAAGAGACATTGTTTCTTTTTGTCTTTAAAACAGCATTGTGTCTTTTTGTCTAAGCACCCTCCCCCTGCCAGTTGGTTGCTTTTGCCCAAGTCCCTGAAGTCTGAAGTATTTAAATAATGCAAAACCAAAGGGACAGCGGCTCTGGTGACCATGCCCTCCCGGGCGGTGCCTGGTGAGGTCTTGTCCTGTTTCTTGCTGCCTAGAGAACCTCCATGGTTCCAGCTGAGTTCAGGCTCCCCTTTGGTATGATGAGCTTCCTGGTGGCCTTCCCCCAAAGTCTTTTTGCTTACGTTAACCAGACTTTTCTGCTGTCCTAGTGAAAAACTCCCCAAGTTCTAGTCCACAGGAGACTGGATGGCAGTGAAAGGTCTTCAAGGAGATGGAGACATCTGGAGTTGGTTATGCTGGTACTTGGAGATTACAGTTGGGCAGTGCCTGGCCTTGAGGGCACCTGGAGTGAAATGCCTGCTGAAGATACAGCTGTGGAAACTTTTGTTGCTGCCACAGACAGCGTGAAAGGGCACGAGGAACTGGAGGTCTAGGGTCTTAGGCTGTTTAAAGAAAAGGAGTAACACATTCAAGTCCCTAAATTTTTGACTCAAAGCATTGAAACGGGAGGACTTTTTCTAAGAAGACTGGGTTAAAAGATTCCTTTATCTCTTTAAGCCCCAGGGCTGATGAAGTTCAATGTCAAATAAAAATTTGGTCCTGTGGATTGCTGAAATGACACTCAGTTGAATTCATAGCGTTCTTGAGACTTTCATATGAGAGTTAAGTAATCCATCAAGAAAAAGCGAAAGAGAACTGGAGCGGGGCATTGTAGGAGATTCCCGAAGACGAGGGCCATGCTGAGCCCTCAGCTCCCCTGAAGCTTGCTGGCTTTTCAGAGTAAACTCCCCTCCTCCAGGGTCAGATGAGGTGATGGTAACATTTTTACCCAAAGTTCCCCATACTACGTGCCAGAATGTGGCTTGGGGTCAATCACAAAATCAAAAGTGGGAATAGAATTTAAACACCTCCCCCAAACAACCCTACACAAATAACACAAAGAAAACCCAAACGCCTCCCAAATCTCCCCAAAACTCCCACTGCCAGAGAGTTCATATGAACGGCAGTTTTGTTGAGAAGACGTGAGAGCGGATGTTTGAAGTGCACACCGTTTGCTGAAGAGCTTGAGCCAGTCTCACATCCCCATCTGGGCTGTGTCTCTCCCAGCACTGGGTGTCGCTAGTCTTTTCCATTTCAGTCAGCTGTGGGTATGTAATGGTCCCAGGGGACTTGACTTTGCATATTCTTGATGGCTAGTGAGACCTTTCCTATCCCTCTTGACCCCTTGGATACTCTCTTGTGAAATACCCACAGGCACATGGTATAAATTCCTCTATCATTTTTTCTATTAGACTATCTGCTTTTAAAATCTAGAGGAATTATTTATGGAATATGGATATCAGTTCTTTGTCACTTCCATGCGCTGCAAACATCTGCTTTGTGGGTTGACTCTTGCTTAGTGGTGCCTTCTGATGGGCGTTGCTTATGTTTTAACTTTCACGTATCTTTCTCAAAACTAGTATTTTTGTTTGCAGATTTTTTAAATCTTGTGTATGCAGACCTGTACGGCTTCAAAGTTTAACAGTTTGCCTTCCCATTTCTAATCTTCAGGTAGTAATTATGAAGTCTCCATATCCACTTTTGCCCTTGTAATGAATATACTTTTCAATAAAATTAATTCTTCCGTACTCATGCATCTGTTTCCAGACTCCTCGCTCAGCCTAGCACACTGAATTAGTTGTCTATTTCTACATCACTTTTTATAATACTCTTCACATTACTGTAGACCCCAAATACATATTGACATCTAGGTGTGTTGTTCTTTTTTCAAATATTCTTGGAATTTTCTCTTTTATACTAATTTACAATTAGCTTATCAATTTCCATACCATTTTATGGCTGGGATTTTATTTGAAAACTAAGGTTGTTTCTCTAATAAAATATTCTCTTAAGACCTTTCATAAAATTTAGAAGTTTTTCATTCCTTGGACAGTTTATGCCGGTGTATGTATTGGCTTCGACTGGTTGCTGTTGATAATGGTGTCCTGTGCTCCGTTACATTTTCTAAGTTACATTTAACTACTGCATGGGAATTATTTCTATATATTGATCTTGTGTTTGGCTGCCTCAATTACCTCTCTTACTAATAACTTACAAGTGATTTTCTTTGATTTGTTATACACACATGTATTATTTAATTTGTGTTAGCATCAACCAATCTTTGGTAAGTGTGATACTTGAATATTTTATTTAAAATATCTGGGAAAAAAATAGATGTAAATTAAGAGCAACTTTTGCTTCTTGACTACTGATTTGTCAAAGAACATGTACTGTATCTATAGCAGATGCTAAGCACAAGCTTTCTGGATTCCTGACTGGATGAGGCGCCCTACTGACTGAACCAGTGTCCTGTTGACTGGACGTGGTGCTCTGTTGACCGGACGTGGTGCCCTGTTGACCGGACGTGGTGCCCTGTTGACCGGACGTGGTGCCTTGTTGACCGGACGTGGTGCTCTGTTGACCGGACGTGGTGCCTTGTTGACCGGACGTGGTGCTCTGTTGACCGGACGTGGTGCTCTGTTGACCGGACGTGGTGCTCTGTTGATTAGATACAGTTGACCTGTTGGCTGGGTGTGGTGCCTTGTTGACTGGTCATGGACTTCACACACTATCAGCCATCTTCAGCCCACACTTAAGAACTCCTACATAAGAAGGGGCACCAGAGGAGGCTAAATTTCTATCTATTTTGTAGTTACTATTGTTCTGGAAAAAATTATCTGTGCTATTTATCATTTCTCTTCTTTTCCTGAATTACCACATGTTGCTCTGGTTACCTGTGTTTTCTATAGATCCCAAAATACTATTTATTCATCAGAGTTGGTATGAAGTTTGCTCTGTGTATTGGGCACTGAGAGTATAGAATTTAGTAACACTCAGTCCCTTTCTTCAAGAAGCTTATTGTCTAGTTAAGAAGTCCCGTAAGTAACGACAATTGTGGCTTTGAGTTCCTGAGTGTGAACCATGATTAGACAGCATGATTACACAGGTGTTGGGGAATGCAAATCAGGGCTTGAATTTTAGATATAATGCTACTGAGAGTGTGAAATATATCCAGGAAGTGTTTGATATTCCCCATTGTGCCAGGCTTGTGAATAGTGGCTGGATAACAGAATTTTAAATGTGAAAGGGACTATTAGAGATCACCTAGCTCATTCCGCAGGTAAAGGAACAGGTATCAGACTAGCCATGTGCCTTGGCCAAGTAAGGAAACCGTGCGAATGTTGTGTGGTGAGGTCTCACCCCTTTTCAATGTACTCTTCCTCAAATGATGTTGAAGCCAGCAATATGTATTTTTCAGATGAGTGATTTTTGGGGCCTCAGTTTTAAGACACTTTAATATGTTCTTGTATTTATGTATGTATGTATATACATATGCAGCAGGTTGTTAAAATAAAATTAAACATGAAAGTTTTCATCTTTAGTGGGTCAGATGGAATTGCACCTGTGTATACTGCAAATAGATGTAGGCGAATGACGTGGGTTGTGTGAGGGTTAGAATCTCTGGCTTTGGATTCCACTAACACTGGGCTCCCAACCCAGGGTTCCATTTTCAGATTCTGTGACTCTGGGCAAGTCCATACTCTCTCTGAACCCACCCTTCTTCACTGGTAAAAGGGAAGCATAATATCTAAAGTACAAGGCTGTTGTAGAGATTCAATGAGACAATGTGTGCAAAGGGATTGGCACAGAGCCTGGAGCACCGTCAATTGAATTTGCCCTGGACTCCATGGCTATGAATTGACTAAAGACCAGACTTGTCATAAAATTGCCTCCACCTTTAGATGCTTTTGTTCACCTGCATCTGTCAAACTTGTGTGGTGACCTGTTGGTATCAGCACTCATGCTATGGTGTGACTAAAGGTGGTTTCCTCCACATCACTTTATCGCTTCATGGTATTGAAATGTGAGGCTAAAGGTTTATAGGGCCAAGATCGAAAAGAGTCACCAAAGCAGCTAGGCATCTAGGCTACTTCAAAGACTTGAAGGTAGTAGCTATTTCATATTAAATGAGTGCTTGTTATTTATTACTTTTTCTTCGTTATCAGTAGTCTACTCAATAAAACCATTACTGAAGTAAGTGAGCAATAGACAGTCCCTGCCTTGAAGGAGTTTAACAGGGTGTTAAGATACACGTCATTACCACGTGAATAGGGTCGCTTGTTCAGAAATGTGCAGAAAGTATGGTGAGATAAATTAGCGTAATAGGGAAAATAGGGGAGGGGAAAAGTAATCTAACCTGAGAAAGGCTGGCGGATGATTAGCCCAGTTTTATCACAGAGGGGAGACGTGGGGGTGGGGTGGAGGGATGACAGGTGAGAGAGGAGACAGATTATGTTCAGGGAACATTGATCAGAAGAGAGAAATCATGAGCATTTAGGTTCAATCCTGGTTAGAAGGAGTTTTTACCCACTTTAAGAATCATGGTTAAAGAGTTAAAACTTTGGTTTGTTGGCAGTGAGGAGTCACTGAAGTCTTCAGGTAGGGAAGTAGAATGAATAAGATGGTATTTTGAAAAGTTTCATCTCTTGATGAAACAAAGCCTGGAATGGAGGGATGGGGAGCAAGATAAGCAGCTCATTTAGTAGGCACAGCTCAGAGGTGTGAAGGGTTGAGTGGTGGAAGTGAAACAGAGGGGTGGTATCCTACCAACTTGCAAGAACCCTGGTTACTGACTGGACATGTGACCAAGTCATCAGGACCAGATAAAGACATGGGGAAGTCAGCAGCACAGAGTGAATTTGGTTCTGTTCTCACAGTGAGTTTGAAATGGGCTACCCAACTGCAATTGTCCCGTTCAAGGTCAAGACTAAAATCACCAATGTGGACATTATCACTACGAGTTTGGAGACAGTTGGTGGAAGCAAGAGAATGGTCAGTGAGATGAAGTTTTCAGTTTTCAGTGTAGGAAGTAACGATAGGAAGATAATGGAGGGAGAGACTCCCAGATCAAAGGTTTCATTCCTTTTTCTTTTCTCCAGAAGATGGGGAATGACGGGAGGAGTAGAAGCTAAGGTAGCAATGATCAGGGCGGAGCAGCGGGAAGCATATAAACTACTCATGAGTGAAATGCAGAGAGAGGACCTCGCCCTCATGGGAACTCTGAAACGCGGCGGGGTGGAGGGACCCATGGTGTGATGACTACGTTCCCTGCTATGTCCCAGGTAACTTCCCTCCAGGTCTTGCATGGCATTTAGAAGACAGCGTGTTCAGAATAGCTAACTGGATATGAAGCAGGAAGAATTTTATGTATATTTTCTATCTTTTCCCTGGGTCAGTTTGTCCAAATTGAAGAGAGTTGCAGACTGGGGTGGCTGTCCTCTCTTTGAAAGCAACAAGACATCCCCAAACCTGGATCCTATATGGCATCGTGCTTGCAGGTGGGACATTTTCCTTCTCAGGTTGTTCTGGTAAGAGAAAGAAACAGGCAAGCATTTCCTGACAGAAAATTAGGAAAATGAACTTGTCAACTGCTGAAGTCTTGTTAGAATGCCAGGGCTTGGGTTTGCAGTGTTTGGTGTCACCATTAATTTATCATTGTCAAAGTATGACTTCCTGTCTTTGACCCCACACCAAAAAGGCGTAAAAGAGTTTGTGAAGAAAAGTTTCTTGGAAGTCAAATGGCTCATCCAAAACAGCGTTTTAATGATTTAAGTAAAAATGAATCAGAAACATGTGGATTTAATTTCCCTTAAAATTCACATGGGCTTGAGACTTAAAGGAACATGGTACTTGGCACAATGTGTTAAGGATTTGGTTAAACTCAAAACATTTGAAAAACCCTTTGGAACACTGGATGACTTCGAAATACATCTGGGTTTGCCATCCATGTGGGCCTGGTTACAAAGACCCTCATCCTTTGTGGCACTATTTAAACAGGCGATCAATGGGCTTCAGTTTTCAAAAGGCTTAATTAGGATAAAATCAACAAATTGTATTGATTGCCTACTATGTGTAATCAATAAAGGGAAGAGCTGCGGTTTCCCCATGTCACAGCTGGGAAGTCTTCACAGGAGTGTGAGCACGTCAGAGGGGACCCTTTCAATGATCCTCCCAGAAAGGGACTTCATTACATCAGCCGTTTCTCCCGCCGTGCTTGCCCTCTGCGATGGCAGAATTCCATTCGGTTTCAGGAGCATGAAAAAGAGGAAAATTATGTTCTCTGGTACTGAGTTGGTAAACAAGCATTGCTTTGGTTTTTCAAACGATTGCTTTCAAAGGTCATTCTGGTATGTGTTGAAAAGGCAATAATACATGCTTACAATATTACATTGGGAATGTTAATTAAAATATGTAAAGAAGACCATGAAAATGAGGAAAACCAGTGGTTGGCAAAGTCACTTCTTTGCAATTGTAACCCCAGCTCACCCCCACAGCCAACCCAATTGCTGGCATCGTGGAGGCTGGGGATTTGTAACGAAGCCTACCGAGTTTTTGCCCGAAATGTGCTTGGATTATTTATAGCCAATTATCTTAGTCCCAAAGCTGAGTGACACCTCGGGAGATAATTGAATTTCTTAGATTTCTCTCTTTACACTCACTGCCATGATCAGAGAAACACAATTTTAAATGCTCCTCTCTCTCAGGTAAGACCATGCCGTCTGTGTAATTGGACCAGTCTCCAGGGATGGTTGGCTGCTCCAGTACATTTTATAAAAAACTCTATGGAAAGTTGGCCTCAATTTTTAGGGTAAGTTTTCAAGAGACAAAAAGGATGCAACTTGAAATAATTTCTTCTAATTTTTACCCATATAAGTTTAGGAACTTTCATCATACGAAAGTACTGCTTAAGGAAGTCGCCTCACAAAGTCTAGGCTACATGAAAAAAAAAATCTTTAGGAAAGGACAATGGTCGTTGTTTGAATAAATGGTAAAGTGCAACTCAGAGAGAGACCTCCCCGCCCCCAAACAAAGAAAACCCTGAATGGCGGTGGTTGGTCAGCAAACCTTTGGAGAAGGCTGTCATGTGCAGTCCCAGGTCATTGTGATTGAGTCAGTCTACAGGCTACAAAATGACGAAACGGCCCGCTGGAAGGTAAGGGACACCAGGAAATGTCTACCTCCATCCACATAACCGTGTGTAGGGCTCTTCCAATCTCCTTTCATATTTGTACGTCTTGGTGACCATCCGACATTCTTGGCAAACTTGGGAGGAAATCAACTGTAGATAGAATATCCATCACTTTAATTCAGCAAATTTGAGATCCTGAGACTTGAGACTATTGGAGGAAGCAAGGCAGTATGTCTTTCATTAAAGAGGCAGAGAGGTTAATGGAAACTTCTGCATTACTCAGAGCTGGGTTTCCTACGATCCCTGAGCTGAAGCTATATTGTTCTCATCTGCTCTGTTGAGAAATGAAAACACGCCCTTCCCAAATGTGGGTAAATGGATGAGTGTCTGGAAGGTAAGATCTTCTCTGTATTGCAAAATCCGCATGGAGATCCCTTCTTGTTTTGTTGCTGCTGTGGACTTGCTAAGGGGGGCCAAGTGGTCTGCTCTTTGGGGAGTGGGGGGTCCAAGAAACAGATGATGAATACGTCACAGGCAAGATGCCCACAGAGCAGTCATGTCTTCAACTAATTGTGTAATAAGGCTAGTCACTTATGGCACTGATTATACCCATGAAAGGCTTTTAAAAAAGGAATGGAGAATATAGATATGTGTATATGTGTGTGTGTGTATATATATATACATATATATATGTATATATATATGGGGGAATGAATTAAAGCCTCCTTTCCCCCTCCTCTCTTATTTCCACATAAATTAATTCTACAATTTAATAAACTAACAGGTGGTTCCACTTGAGGCTGACAGATGTTCGCCGGAATGAATGGAGACCCTCTTGTGTTCGATATATCCCTGAGCTCGCTCTTTCTTTATCTCCTCACTTCTCCCTTTTCTCCCCCCTGTTTCTGCCAGATTTATGAGCAGCTACAGTATGAGCTGTTTTGTTTGAGAAATATGAATATTGATGACTGACACGTGCTGATTTTAGATGTATTAGTGACATTCATAATCCTGGCTATGTAGACATTTTTCACCGGATAATGAGGTACCAGATTGCCACACCAGGAAATTCCTTTCTCTTGGTGCCTCTAAGTAGATAATTTCTATTACTTTACAGATGGGACTCTAAATTGGAAGCTTATTCCAGAAGAAGTTAAGGGAAAATATAAAATTATATTTGCAATCCAGAAAACTCTGGTGCTGTTCAGAAGTCAGACGCATTACTTTTTGGGCTCCGATGCCCATTTTGGTCATTGCTGAAAAAGAGCCCCTCCGCTGAAAAAGAAGAGGTGTCTGTGCCTTCTCCCGCCTCAGGTGGAACTTAGAAACGGTCATATCTACTGTCTCAGCTTCACAGAGACTTTGTAACGAGACAGAAGATGTGAACGAAGCGAGATGTTACTGCCAAGCGACCCTCTTATCACTGCTCACCAGGGAAATGCCTCTGACAGTATTCAAAACAGCGATCGGTAGGTGAAAACTGTTTTCATTTTTCACATTAAAAGCACATATAGGTTTATGCTTCTGACATCATTTTAGACTCTATTTAAGCACGACAGTTTGGGGATCCTACTGCTGACTTCTTACTAAAAATATACCTGGAAGCCTGTGGCGTGTCCCTGGCTCCCCCACAGCACCGATGAAAGTTGTCTTCTCCCCCGGGGAGAAAGCAGAGCCTGAGAGAGCAGAGACACTGCCGAAGAGGGGACAACGTCCACTGGGCCTCTGGTCATCAGGGTCGGGACGAGACGGCAGCATCCATCACAGCCTTGACTTTCTCCCACTCATCCTTTTTTCTTGGGCTTATCCTTCCATAAGGAAGGGAAATAGCAAAAACACAGAAGACGTGATTTCTCTTATCGTTGTTTTCTCGGTGATTTTTCTCAGAAAAATGGTTAAGTGCACACTCTGTCTCCATCCGAATATGAGTCCATCCTCTGGAAGGCTCCTGGCATGATCTTGGGACACAAATACGTTTCTCTCTCTACAAAGCGAGTTAGTTGTCAGGACACGTGGGCCTGTGAGGCGTCTGAGAACACGGGTGGTGAGGAGTGGGGGACTCCCAGCCCGAGGGGGAGTCAGGACCACATCTCCTCTTCTCTGTCTTATCCTGCTTCTTTAAGCCATCGATCTGTTGGTGGCGGCCCGCAGCTTCCTCGACCAGCGTACCCTGAACTCTGTTGTCCCCGACCTGGGCTCTGTGAGTCAGGCCTCCAGTGCGCCTGAGGTCCGTGGGACCAAGAGATTCTCACCTGGCTTCCTGTTTGCTGTTCCACAGGAAAGATGCTTCCTTACGTGCCCAGCCTTGAGGACCTGAGCCCTGTCTCTGGTGGGAGCTAGTGTTCCCTCTGCCTCTTCTCTCACAGGGTGTAGAAGGAAAATGTTGCGAAGGGCTCTCTCAGGTATGGTGATGTGCGGGCCTTTGTGGTAGGAATTTTAACTATGGCACCTCTGCTTTTAGGTGAGATCGCTAGTCTGATGGATGCGCCAGTCTGACCAGAGTACGCACCGGGGATTGGACCCCTGGATTTGAATTCTGGTCACCCTCATTATCTATGTGACAATAAGTTACAAGTTACATAAACTCTCTGTGCTTCAAACTTTAAAAAACCCTGGAAAGTGCGGGCAATAATTGTGCCTATTATACAGAGTTTTTATGTGATCAAATAATTTAAAACAAGAAATGTGCTGATGAGAGTAGACGGCACAGAGAAGACTGAACAAATGCTGACTTTTATGATTACTCTTTTAGGTCCATGCTGTTCGTAAGTATTTATGCATTAAAATACTATTTATTAAAGTTACTTTGTTTAGATTGGTTTTCAATTACCTATTTAGCTAAAGAAATTGTAGATTCCATTTTCTCTTGAGTAGCTCTGTGCAGATGTGTTCGTGTTTGTTTGCAGTCACAAGTGAAGTAAGGAGACACCCTAGATGTTTTTGCCATTTTGCATTCCATCTACTGGCTGTGGAATGGCTAAGCAAGAATAGTTGTTCTAGTGAGAAAAGAATTAGAAAATAGAGGTGGGTTATGATCTAGTGCTACTGCAAACTTGATCCTCTGGATAGATATAATCAAGCAAGATCTACAGCCTCGCTTAATGGGATCAGGCTCTGGCTTCTGTTCTATTGACCTTTCTGTTTCTAAAGCATCAAGATCCAGTCTCAACTAAACATCACCTAAAATGGTGAACTTCCGTAGAAATGGTTCATTCCACAAGTGTTTAAGGAGCACTTACTCCATCGTCTGAGGCTTCGGCTGTGAGCCCGCAGGCAAGGTGGGCCCCTCTTGTGGCTTACATTTCAAGGGGAAAAGTGATGGAGATGGTGGTGGGCACTCCTTTAGGCAGGGCATGGGAGCTTGTGACAAAGGGGCCAGTCAGTGAAGACCTGGGCATCGAGTCCAGCAGAAAGCAGATGTCTGAAGCAGGAATGAGCACGGTCTGGAGGGAGTGGAAGACTGGTGGGTATGAGGGCAGGTGTTTGGTGACTTAAGACATAGCAGGAGGGTTTTAAGCAGGACAGTCATGTCCACTTTTGACTTTTCCTAAATTCTTGCTCCTGCAAGGGGAATGGAGGCCAGCAGGCAGGTGTGTGGGCCTGTAACTGTGTCCAGACAAGGTGTGGGCTGGGGCTGCAGAAGGAGCTGGTGAGGACTGGGCTCAGGTCACTTGTTGTAGGTCCTGGGAACACCTCCTAAGTGTGACTGATTGGATGGATGGGGCTCCATCTCCTCAGGAGGAGGAAATTAAGAAGAACCAAGTTTGGGACTAAAATCAAATGCTTTGTTTAGATTCAGTTATTTCTGGAATGTTCTGAGTCAAACACCTCCATGACCAAGAATCATACTTTGGTCAAATCTACCTGCCATAGACCGGGAGGCTTAGGGTGTAGAGTGTATGGAAAACTAAGACATAAAAGACTCCATCTGAAGACATAATGCAGACTTGCCAAATAAAATGTGCAACTGAAAATCTTGCTTGTACTTTTTGTGGACATAAAGAGGTTTTAGAGGCATTGTCATTTTGCTGAGTGGTTTGTTGATAAAGAAGACATCTCCTTGTAGAAGTATAGTTACTGAGACGTTCATCTTCTTCACAACTCTCACATGTTCATTGTTCTTCAAAACTTCCGTTGGCATCGGATTTATGAACACTTTCAGCCCTAAGTATTTTTATCTTCCCTTGAGTTGATACAGATTTTTATGATTAGATAGCAAATGGAGACTAGCAGTATTAGAGGTAGGTCCCAACTGATAATAGTTTTGCCCTCATTCTGGTCTTGGATGTGAATTTATCACTGGACACCCTTTTAAGCAAGAAGCCTGGGAAGATATAGAGCCCAGATCTAAATTGCATTTACTACATGACATTTTATTTGAACTAACTTGGCAGTCACCACTTCACCTATAGTTCAGCTGCCTTTGAATTATTACATAAGTTTTATAAAGATACAGTCAAATACTTCATTATTTTGCATTAACTTTAGTCACTAACAACTACTACTTTTGGTATCTTAAAACATGCAGAAACAATGAACTCCAATCATCTAGAACATAATGAAATACTAAACTTCCCTTATTCTCATATTTAGCTAAGGATTAAATTACGAGCTTAATTTACTGATTTTTTTTTTTTTAAGTCTCTTCTGGTAGACTGTAATGCTTGCAATGATATGTGCTGTTTATATAAATAGCATGGGGGTTAATTCAGACCATTTCATGGAAAGGGTTTCTGTATTACAATCATTGAGTCAGTGCACAGCTCTCTCTAAATTTAAAACAATGTAAATTAGCCAAACCAATTTAATTCTTGCCAAGAAAGAATATTCCTTAAAGCCATGTTTTAAAGTTTATTAGGTTAAATGCAACTATATTCTGTAACTAATAAGTGAGAGGATTTATTGAATTTTGAAGCCCACTGATTGTAAGCTATGTTTTTTAAAGTTATTTAAACAAGTTAAATATGTTTATAATAATTTCATTTCCTATGTGACATCTAGCTAATGAGAAAAAAATAAGACTCGGAGAGAACCGGAGTTGGTTTAATCTTTTTCATGGCCAAAGCCAAGTTTAAATCCTGTCCAAATGCCACTTCTCAATCACAGCTTTAAAGGATTAAAGATGATTATGGCTGCATTTCTCTACTTTCCTGACACACGAATTCGTGTAAAATATGTCTTGAAACATGCCCGTGAGCTCCACCTTTGAGGTGAGAGAGCAGACCGCTGAGGATGTCTTTCAGGGAAAAAGAGAGACTGCTTAATAGAAATTGTGTGGTGTTTACAACCGATGCATTCATCCCTCTTTCTGCCAAAGTCATGTGAATATTCTCGATTCGAAGAAGATAATTTATCTGTTTTTCTCTTATAGATTATATATTTTTGGAGATTTGAGTACTTTTCTGTGCTCAAGAAGTTTTGCTTAATAGATCTGTTTTTTTGCTCGTTTCATTTAAGAGAAGAATTTGATTTAGTTCAACGATGAAAAACTAATCTGCACAAGCATAGAACATGTTGTCGTGTCTTTCTTTATCTTTTGGTAAAATGTGAATTCTGAGATGGAAAGCACATGGTTTCAAATTTTTCTTCTCTCTTTGGCTCCAAGCACAGTCAAATCTGAGTGCAGTTTCTGTACTGTTAGCTTTCTTCATTCTTCTTGGGCTTGTGCAGTGAAGAGAATCCACGTCTTGCCAAGGACAATTCTAGCTTTATTTGTTTCTAAGATTCCTGTACTGGCTGTCCACATGTCCTGATTAAAATATCTGGCTTGACGACCTCCCAACGTGCACATGTTTATGGGAGAGGCGTTTGGAGTCTGGATTCCGAAAACGCAGACACTGTCCTGCTGGTGCAGGGTGGCGCTGTCCCCAGCCTTGCTCCCCAACCTGTTTGGGGGCTGCTGGCGCCTCCGGAACGTTCCTTGCCCGGGGTCAGCCTGTGCTGGCGTCTCTGGGCAGAACAGCCGGAGCTGCAGACCCTGTCGGGAGGGGTGCTGGCTTGAAGTGACTGGTTTTCAGTGCCGAGTCAGCCCAAACCAATTGGAATCTAAGGACAACTCTGGAGAAGTCAGCTGCTGGGGAAGCTGTCTCTTCACGAGTGTCGTGAAGTCCGCTCTGGTGATGAACCTGCCACCTGATACTTGCGAAATAGTCATGTATGTTTTCAAGGCAACGCCACAGCACAAGCTGGTCATCCCACGGACGTACATGTGACTTGGGGTTTTCGATGCCACTGACGTTCAGTAGGAAACGCCCTTTGGGAAGGGGGTACCCGAGGTGTCCCCGCAGTTAGCCTGCTCCCCCCAGAGAAGGTTCCTGTCTCGGTGTGAGAGGCGCCTGGAATCCTGAAGAAACATGTCGCCCGTGTTTCCTGAATGCATTAAATACTATCGATTCGGCATTGATCATACCTGTGATTTGCGCTCTGTGTGTGTGTGGGGGTTGTATAATGATAAGTAAGTCGCTGTCCCCGTGCACAGATTGCCACACGTGAAGGGAAAGACAGGTGAGCAGATGAGCATCATAAAATGCTCAGACATCAGCTAGGGGAGGCAGGGGTGTGAGAATGAAATGCAGTGTCTCAGCTTGATGCAGAGGGGCATGCAGAGGGGCACACCTGGGAAGGGTGGTGCCAGGGATACTGGTCCTTAGGCTGCTGAGGCCCGGGGCCATCAGGAGGGAATTTGGTGGGAAATAAAGCTGGAGAAGAAGGCAGGAGTAGATTGTCAGGACCCTTGACGCCGTCATGAATATTTGCGCTCTGTCTAGTTGGCGATGGATTTTAAGTAAGGAAATCATGCTATCATATTGGTGTTTTTTTCATTGAGAGTGAGAATTCTGATAACAGCATGATGGAAGGATTAGAAAGGAGACAGCTTGGCACTTAGTATGTCACCCAGCAGAGATGCACAGCCCAGGAGGAGAGCGACTGTGAAAGCAGACGCTGAGGCAGCTGCAGACTGCTGGCAGGCAGGGAGTGGGTGCTGGGCAGATGCCACAGGCAGGGACACGCAGGCGTGTTGTGGTGACTGCTGGTTGCAGGAGGGAGGGACCGAAGGCCCAGATCTGGTCTAGTGGTTGGGTAGAGATGGGACCTTTTATGAACAGTGACTCAGTGGGACAGATATGACCATGTTAGAGCTACGGGATAAATTCATGAGGGGTATTAATGACTTTAACATAGGATTAATGGTGAATTCATTTTCCTTCAAGAATACCTAATGACTTGATGAATCAAGGCCTCTCATCACTTTCCTGTCTTTTTCATCTGCTAGGACGTGAAGGTAGTTAAAAACGAGTGTGTGCTCAGACCAGTGGAACAGAACCAAGAGCCCAGACATATACCCAGGTATATATGGGCAAGGGATTTACAACAAAGGGGCCAGCGGCCTGCCATGGGACAAGGAAAGTCTCTTTAATATATGGTCATGAGAAAACTGGATAGACACAGGTGAAAGAATGAAACTGGACCACTCTCTTCCACCACAAACAAAAATTAATTCAAAACGGATTAGAGACTTGGGGGTAAGACTGGAAATACATAGAATACATAGAAGAAAACATAGGGGATTTACTCCTTGACATTGCCCAATGTGTTTTGGGAATTTGACTGCAATATCAAAGGAAATAAAAGATAAAATAAACCAATGGGACTATATCAAACAGCAGAAAAACTATCATCATATCAAAAAGACATCCTCTTGGTTGGGAGATATTTACACATCATATATCTGACAAGGATTGCAATCCAAAATATATAAAGAACTCATAAAACTCAATAACAAAAAGTAACCTAGTTAAAAAGTGGGCAAAAGACCTGAATAGACATTTTTTTTCCAAAGAAGGCTCACAGATGGCAACAGGCACATGAAAAGATATTTCTCATCTATTGCTATTAGAGAAGTTTGATGTAGTAGTATGGAGATTCCTTAAACTATTAAGAACAGATTTTCTCTATGACCCCATTCATTATCCCACTCCTAGGCATTTACCCTAAAAACATAAGTTCACAGAGATCTATGCACCCCATGTTCACTGCAGCATTATTCACAACAGCCAAGAGCTGGAAACTAACTAAGTTCCCATCGAAAGATGAGTAGATAAAGAAGACGTGGCTTAAACACACAGTGGAAGACTCCAGAGCTATTAACAAAGATGAAGGTCTGCCATTTGCATCAGCATGGATGGACTAGAGGGAATTATGCTCAGCGAGGTAAGTCAGACATGGAAAGCCAAGTACCCTGCGATTTCACTCACAGGTGGTATATAGAGAAACCAAACAAATGCACAAAATCAAACAAAAATAGACTTAGAGTCTAAATATTTAAATTAGTGGTTGTCATAAAGGAGGGGAGTGCAGGGAGGGTAAATGGCACAAAAGGAATCAATGATTTGGTGAAGGAGAGACTTGAATTGGCGGTGCTGAATTTGATGTGTTATATACAGATGTTGATTAATCATGATGCCCACCTCAAACCCATGCAATGTTATGAGGCAATTACTTCAACACACTAAAAAGAAAGAAAATGTATGCATATTTGCCTTGAATTTTCTGGTGGACTTCCTCAGCTCTCCTCATAGGAACTTGTGTGATACCGCACAAATGTTAGCTCTGAAAATACTGCCTGCATTCTTTCCAGCAACTTCAACTGACTACCAAGGCCCCAGTGAAGTGCACACATAGAAGCTGGAGGATTTGTGGGATGAGAATGCATGTGAGGGGGGTTGTGATGCCGCTTTTACAAAGTCTTAGATTTTATAAATAAATATAATTGAATGATAGCAATTTTTAATGTATTATATGTGTGTGTGTCTCTTTAAGCTTTAAAAAATACATGAAAGGATGTGAATTGTCTCCTAGGATCCCAACAATAGAAAGCAATAGTAATTAAGTAAAAAAAAAAAAAAAAAAAAAAAAAGGACATGGATACATCGGAGCTAATCTAAATCCTGTGCAATTGGCATAAAGGAATTTGTTATTTTCAAAACAGAACTAAATCTCTATTCCATTATAGATTTAATTTAAGTAACATGATAAATAGTGGTAAATTGAACTTTATTATGTATTCATGAAATTCAGTTTAATACAATTGTTATTTCTGGCATTTGTGGTTTAAAGATATTCCCTTATGGGTAGATGTTATTTTTAATGTGCAAATTCAGGAATAATGACCTCCAGTTCCACTGGTGAATTAGGGCTGATATACATACACGGACAGTATGGGAAGAATAGTCACCAGATTCCTGGCTTTATGAAAATTTCTAGTGCAATCTCTGATCCTTTAAAAACTGACATCAAACAAATTATTTTAAAGTTACAGTTGTATTGCCAGTGAAGAAAAAAGTTATAAATATTTCCAAAGGTTTTTAGAAGAATGGCATTTGACAGGGGTATTCCAGAAAGGGGAAACTCACTTACCCAGAACAGGTTATTGAAAAATCTCTGCACAGTGTTTTTTCAAAGCAGATTAAAAATTCACATGAAATGATGCCTCTCTGGCAAGTCCAGAAAGTAAAACTGGAAACCTGAAAGGAAGGAATAAGCAGATCAGCAGCACAGAGCACAGAATTTCCACGGCCTCCGGGTCGGAGATCCAGCAGGAAACTGTTCAGACGAAAGAAAACACGAGCAATCTGTCAGAACTTTACCTGTCGCTTCGTTCTTTCCAGCTCGAGGTATTTTATTGGGGAGGTAAAAACCAGTGAGAACAGTGGGCTGAAAAGCCCTGCTGTAGTTTGTGTCTAACGGGGTGTGGTATGAATTCCCAGCAACCTTCCTCGTCGGACGGAGAGCCCTGACTCTCCCGATGCTTAAATGGCTGATCTGGTTGTTTCTTTCAAAAGAAATCTTTTCACGGGAGTGTCGGATGGTAGAGTTTGACTTGTTACATTGGGTCTTGCAGTTTATGAGACAGGCCAGGCGCGTGTTGAGACTGATGTGTAAACACACGATTCTTCAGAACTGTGGTGGTGCGTGGCAGAATGGAGATGATTTGGGGTCATCCGCTTGTGACAAATGTCTGTGGAATGTGAGGCCTATTTTGGGCTCAGGACCTTGCATTTTCAGCATAGTTGTGGCCCTCGCTGGAGGCACTCAAAAGTCTGAAGGCCACGCTCCTGGCCTGCTGCTGCTTTAGATTCCAGTTGTAACAGGCAGCCGGTGGCAGCTGGGAGCTCCCTCTGATGGCCAGGTTGGTGGACAGAGGACACTTCAGTTATTGGGATCATCACCAGTGGTCATTCCTAACTTTGTCCTCTGTGCAACGACCCCAGATCGAGTTACTGAAGGGCTATTCCTTCTATGGAAGATAATTCCACACAGGTCCTTTGGTCCCTCACACCATTCAGACACCCCAGAAAGTGGAAGTTATTTCCAGATTTATTATTTGGAAAAACCGAACTGCATCTGAACTTGATAGAACAATTCGGCTTGAAGTTATGTGTGACTGCGTGCAGTCTATATCTCATTTAGAGTCAATATTCATGCATTTAGGGTAAATAGTCATGACTGGGCACTGCCTCAGACCCTAATGTTTGATATATGCCCTTTATTAACTTCCTAAAACTTGAAAAATTCTGAATTCTGAAACCCATCTGTAGCCAAAGGTTTTTAGATAAAGGAAGGGCTTGTGGAGTGGTAACCACAAATGAGTCTTAATTTCCCCTTTTCTGCATGCAAATATCTACTAATAATGTCCTAAGGGATAATTTGTTTGGGGAAGTTAGTCTTTCTAAGATTTGATTTAAACTATTAATTTGCTTAGCAAAATCAGAGATTGCACATAGGCAAATTCAGCTCTGTTGTGGTAAAATTATCACAAGTTATAAATTAGTTGCATCTGAATTAATGAGGTTTTATTATAAACACAAAGCAGTATTATTCTCAGTGCCTGATCTTCATTAGCACAAAGAGGCCCAATAAATGGGGGTGGGGAACGGGCACGGGGAATCGCCATGCTGGCCTCCTTGTAGGCATTCATTCAAGCCTTGCAAATTTTTTTGTTTGTCAGGGGCTGAGAGATATTTATATTGCCTGCCCTGGATTTGGATTTGAATTAGGGCTCCACAAAAGCCTTCCCTTCTCGTTTCAGTGGCTTGTGTGTGGCTCATGGACTCCCAGCCTCTCATTTCCAAGGTACAGAGGCTAAGAGCTCTCAAAACCAAGAGGAGAGAGGTGACCTTCCCAGTGAGGGCACAGGCAGGGCCTGGCGTGGCGCCGGGCCTGAGTGCAGAAGCGGGGTTGCAGGGGCAGGCGTGTGGAGCAGGAGGCCGGCTGCGGGGGGTCCAAGACGGGGTCAGGGAGGCCGTGGCGGGGTCGCAGCCCTGACATCACCCTGTGCAGCATCAGCAGTGCCCCTGTGTGTAGGCGAAGAAGAATGTGTGTGTCGGTCCTACTGCGTAGAAGGAGATTTCTTGTCTTTTAACTATAAAACACACCTCAGTGTGCCTCATCGTCCCTTGATTAGAAAAAAATGGCTTTGATTCCCAGAGCTGCAGCTCCTCTGCGGTCTGGCCAGCTCCCCGGGCTGTGCCTTCGTGCTGTTCTGGACTTTGTCCCTGGTCTCTTTCAAGGGGATATTGTCACCCTCCTCTCGAAGCCGACAAAACAGCAGGCAGGGGCCAGACTCCTGGTGGGGAGGCTCTGAAGCAGGTGTGGACGTAGGCAGACGGGCGGTTTCCATCACCTCTGCGGGCCGGGGCCCCACTCACAAGGCCTCCTGGACGGGGCGTGCGGGACGGCTGGGGCCCCGAGCTGCCGGGAACCGGACGGGCCTCGCCGGCCGCTGTCTGCAGGACTGGCACACGCTTGTCCTCAGCCAGGTTCCTTGACTCCACCACCCAGGTGGAGGGGACGGTGCTTACGAGGCTGCCAGCCCACGGAGGGGGAAGCCCTGCCCGCACAGAGGCTGCCGCTCGTGCTCGCGGTTGGGTCTTCATTCTTCAAGATGGAAAGAAGAAAGCAGGCAGAGCAAGGCGATCTCCAAGGATGGTCGTGACATGAAAACTGATTACATGTGATGAAAATAATAGCAGATTCACCAGAAAAATGTGAAATAGCCGTTGGGGGCTATTCAAGAGCGCGCGGCGTTGGGGTGAAGCAGGGGAGAGGCTTGGGGTTTGGCGCGGGCCCAGGCTGACTCCGCTTCCCACACTGTGGCGGGTGGTCGCTGGAAAGACACCAACGAGCTGACCTTGTCGTGTCTTATTCACAGAAAGCAGTGACTACCTGGCGCTTCCACGGAGAAGTCTTGGCTGACGAGGCTGTTACCTGGTGATTCCACCTGACTCTCTGTCTCCAATCAGCCGATCCTGCTGCCAGTCGGTGAGCCTGGCACAGAGGAGAACAGCAGAAGCTAGCATGGCCGGCCCCGTGTCTGCTTCTTACTCCCACTGCTTCCCCCTCACGGCTCGACCGTCCTCCTCCAGGTCTTGGTTCAAAGGTTGCTTCCTCCCTGCAGGGTTTTCATTCACTCGTTCATTCATTCTGCAAGGAGTGGTCAGGCACCTGCTGGCGCCCGGAGTGGAGGGCGATGAGGAGCAGGGTCCAGTCCCTGACCCTCTGGAGCACCAGGCTTATTAGGTGTCTCGACACCCAGGGAAGGAGCCTGGGAGGAGACACCATCGACAGCAGAGCCAGAGGCTCAAGAGGCCTTTGCGGAGTGAAGGTTGGGTGGCACCAGGCCTGCAGCGACCTGGTGGTGTAGTGTAACGGTCTCCGGGACCCGTCTCATCCCTAGTCTGTGAGCACCCAGGTGGGGAGACTCTCGGCTGAGCGTCTCTGGGCCCCGGGGTCTCGTTGGGGGCCGGTGCTGGGGAGACAGTGGTGCAGCCGACTGATGGGGACCAAGGCCGTGTGGCGGGGTCAGCACTGCTGCTGTCGTGTCTCTTGGGGACAAGTGCTGGCCCACCGGCGAGGTAACACATCACGACTGCTAAGCACAGCTGTGCGCCCCAAGAACCCACTTCTCTTGGGTCTGGGGCAGCCATGCCTGGGCTGGAGTCCGCCTGGAGCTAAGCACATGAACGACAGAATAAAATCGACCTGGGCCGCGATCACAGATTCGGAGCGACTCCGAAACTGGCTGAAGTCGTGGGATCCTGCTCGAGCAAGGGGGTTGGGCTTTTGTCTGGGCAGGGAGGCCCGGGGTCCTTCCCACTCCGAAGGAGCTTGAGCAGCTCTCGGATAAGAGACCCCTTCGGCCTCTCTGAAGAGTGCTGCTGAGGTGGGCTCATCTCGTCTCGGTTTTTTGTGAGATAATGGCTCATGCTTTGCTCTTGTCTCGGCAGAGGGGCCGGCATGATAACTCTTCTCTGACCAAGTCTTCGCAGAGGCTCTGAGCAGCATGTTTTTCCAAGCTGCTCTTGAGGGCTGGAGCGGGGCTGCAGACACGGGGATTTGCCTTGTGTCGGGGCAAGGGACATGTGGTGCACTTTCTGGTGATCAGTGTGAGGATGAGCAAATAAATGAAGGTGTGTAAATAGCTTCAAACTTCAGAGGATGCCCTCCACTTGCAATGCAAATTTATATGATGAGAACAGAGTGTGAGAGTTTAGTTACTGGAGAGAAATGCATGTTAGGGACCTCAGAGTCCTAAAGTAGCAGTGATAACATGCATTTTCTTAACGTGCTGAGAAACAGAGGTGTGTGCATGCACGTTTATCTGCCCAGTGCACACGTGCGTGTTTGCAGCATGTTTATGCCCAGCAGTCTGGGTGTGCATTCACACACACAGTGCACAGTGCACTGCATACGTGCACACAGCTATCTGTGTGTGCGAGGACATGCATGTATATGTGCGTTCATATGCACGGCACACATGTATGCTATACGTGTACACGTGAACACGTGTACATGTGCACGTATGTGTGTCTGTGTAGGTGTGTCTCCCTTGACTTTTACAAGAGGAAAGCTTTTAGACTCTGGAAACCCGGGCAGAGATGCTCTCCCGACTATTCAGTAGACGAGCGTTTCCTTCCTGAGAGCTGTGTTACTCTTCATTCTTAAGGGGAAAGTAATGGATGGTATTTTGTGATAACAGGGTCTGAAGCGCCGGAGCATTGCTGGGATGGAAAGCGGATGCGGCCCCAAAGAACGGGAGGGTCTCGGCCGATTCCTGATCCTCTGACCCGCCTGACCACGTGGAGGGAGCCTGCTGGACTGTGCCGTTCTTTGAGGGAGTTGCCGCTACTTTGCGCAGACTTGTTGCTGAAAAGACACCAGAGCTCACACCGCTCCGTGGCCCTTTTTTTCATTTTGCTTCCTTCAGATCAAGAACGCCTTTGGCACGGCTTGGGTTTCCGCAGAAAGAACACAGGGCCTGGGACTCGACCCCCTAAACTCGGGTTAGCAGACCACTGCCCGCAGATGAGTCGGGCCCAGGCCTGTGCACTGGCCTCGAGCTTTCTCTGGTTTTCACAATAACACTAGCTTTTAAGTCGTTAGACAAGATGCCAACATGCCAGGCTTGGCGTGGGCCCTCGGCCACAAAGCTGAGATATTTTCTGAACTGAAAGTCGACCCGCCTTTGCTCTGAGCCCTGCCTTGATGACAGGAATGAGAAGCAGGGCTGGTGAAAGAGCACACACAGCAGCACAGCGCAGCGCGGCGACCTTTCACCGCAGTTCCGAGGCCACGAGGTGAGGCCGCTGCTGTGCGCATGGGACCCTGACTCGGCGGCGCTGCGCTCACCGTGGACACCCGCCGGCTGCTGGAAAGCGGAGTCTCTTCCTGCTCACCCCCTCTCAAGACACACCATTCCCGCAACTCCTCTTCCCTTCCTTCCCGCCCGGGCCCGTCCAGTCTGGTGCCCTTGGATCTCAAGATATAGGTTTGGGGGTGTTGTCTTTGAATAAACTTGCTTACATTAGCGGGAAGAGGTCATCGGAGTCACAGGCTCTTTCTGGGGTCTCGCCGTCATTTCTGAAGCAGCATCTGGGTGCTCCCCATCCTCTTCCGTCCCCTGATTATGATGAGGCGCAGCCGTGACCCATCAAGACCCTTTTCACAGAGTGAAAACAGGTTCCCAGGGTGCGTCCCAAAGGCCTGGATGAGACCAAGAGGGGGCCTGACACCTGGCACACGTCTGCTGGCCTTTCAAGAACACACCTCCTGCTTTCTGTCCTCTCGTTCTGCTAAGTCACCCCGAGCCTTAAAATGGACACATTGAAAACAACAGGGAGAAGAAGGAAAAGATATGGAAGCTTACGCCTGCAGAAAGCACGCAATCGCAGCCAGCGGCGCGCTCTGTCCTGAATTCTGGTCTTTAACGGCGCGTGTGTGTGGAAGGCAAAGCTGACGTCCTCGGCCTGACTGGGGGACTTTGCTCTGTGGGCAGTGAAAATGAGCGCCGGAGCCAGGCCGTGCAGCTGGGCCGAAGCCTGTAGGGTTTGAGTTAACTAGTTCCCATCGCTTGAGAGAGGAAAGGCAGAGAAAACACGTGCTTCACCCAGGGACCACTTACAAGTCTCCTGCTAGGAGGTGCTCCGGGGACGGTAAAGTCACCGACTCAGACCTTGCTGGTAAGAAAGAGATGAACTGGACCAGCATGCAGGCTCATGCCTGGAGCGGGTGGCGGGACAGAAGAAGGATTCTGGGAGCCAAGGGTAAGTAGGGACTGATTTTAGCAAGGGGAGCATGGGGATTCCACAGAGAAGGGGCATTTGGGCTGAGCCTTGCAGGGAAACAGGGTCCCACTGGGTAGTGGGGGAAGACAGGGAGGGCAGGAGCGGAAGTGCTTGTGCTCAGCAGGTGGGGGATGCGACTTGGGGTGAGGTCCCATCAGAAACTCTTTAATTGGGGGCTACAGGAAGCATTTGCCCTCCCTAGCATGGCCCTTAGCTCCAGAGCGACCTTTATTTCCCATCATCAGGAACAGAGGCAGGGAGGCCTGGATGATGGTCCCTGACACTTCATTTCAGAAGACAGGGCTGCAGGCAGTCACGGGCTTGTCTCAGAAGTGATAGTTTCCATCCCCATTTGAGTAGCACTAGGTGTCTCATTTCTGGATACAAAATGATCTTGCATATACAACAATCTTCCTTGCCATCGTCCCATCCTAGCAGGAAGGAAATACACCCACAACCCATCATCCATCTGGAAATATCACACGATCGGTATTCTCCCCGTGCAGGGCTATCACTCTGATTCCCACTCCGCTTGAGATAGCTCAGAAATTTCTTTTACTCTGTAAGCAAAGACCTGATCAATTTAATCTGGCCCACATCAACCTGAAAAACATATGCTGCTTTATAGGAAAAACACATGTGCGCGGAGCTGCCCGCTCCCTCACCTTCTTCATCATCCGCCCCTCTTCCTGTAGGTGAGCCAGAGACTTCGCATGCCTCAGAGGTAAGGCTGAATATGTCGCTCTACCCACGAAATGACTCTCATCCAGAAACAGGGCCTCTTTATACTAAACAGGGCCAAGCAAACACAGGGGCCATTTATTTGCTGACTGTGAACCCCTTAGGCAGAATGAACTTGAAGATTTAAAATTCTGAGTGGATTGCCTTGTAAAGTTGCAAATTTGCAAGATCAGTTTCTGCATTGATTCTTGAATGTTTGCCATTGAAATGCCATAGACCTACTCAGCGCTCTGGGGCAGAGTGTGGGTGCCATCAAATAGTTACCCCACTGCCCCCAGTCAGTTCAGGCTGTCATAACAAAACACCACGGAGGGAGTGGGGGTGGAGGGCCAATTCGCTTCCTGGTGAGAGCGGTCTTCCTGACTTGTTGACTTCTTGCTGTGTCCTCACATGGCCTTTCCTGTGAGTGCTGTGCAGGGAATCCCTTCCTTTTCTTATGAGGCCACTAATCCCCAAATGACGACCCCACCTTCATGACCCACCTAACACTAATGAACTCCCAGAGGCCCCTCTCCAGAAGCCATCGCATTAGGAGTTGGGGTTTCAACATGTGCGTTGGGGTGGAGGCAAGCCTTCGATCCAGCGACGTCCTACAGGCACCGTGGGCAGTAAGCGCAGGCCGGGTCTCGGACTGGCTCGCAGTGCCCTGACCGCATGGACGCTGGCGTGTTGTGCATTGAAAACCTTGCGAAGCCCCAGTGCTGCCAGGTGTTGCTATTTGCTCAAAATGATGATGGTGATGATAAAACCATGAAGCAAACACTGTACATGAGCACAGACTCTTCTAAGCTCTTTCGTGTGTATTATTCTGATCAGTACATGAAGTTGTGAGAGTAATTCTCACGTCTCCCATCTGACAGAAGGACTGGAGTGTGTGTGGGGGGAGCTCTGAGGGATTCAGAAACTCGCCAAGGTCACAGACCCGCCTGACGTTAAACCTCATGTTCTTTTTTCTGTACCACACAGGCCAAGAGGAAGAATAACATCCTCTCTGAAATATACTTTTGAAATTTAATTGATGGATTTAAACATACTCTTTAGGGCAGTAACGACATCCAGAAATACCTCCTCATAACAAAGGGAGTCAAAGAGAAGTGAAGCCTGGCAAGACTGGAAGCGGGGAAGGGGAGGGCGGCTGGGCATTGCTTCTCCACACACAGGGCGCCCCCTGGAGTCGAGTCCCCCACCGCCTGCGGGACATGTGTCCTGGTCTGGTCTGGCAGAGTCCTGGACGCGGATGAAGGCTGGGCCACCTTAGGAGAATTAAGCTGAGCACTCATTACCCGTCTCCTTTCAGTGTTTTCATTGTGAGATAACCACAAACATGAACATTCTCTTATTAAACTTGTCCTAGACAACTGCTTTTTCGGGGGGGGCGTGGGGAGAAATGAGGGAAAACCTGGTGAGACTTTGTTTTTTTTGTGGGTCTGTAGCATAATAAATAGAAGACTAGATGTTGCTTTTGACTAATTCTTTTGGGATTTTTCCTTTATAAATGTAAAATTATCTTTTATAGTCTGCTATTTGCCTCTTTTTAAGCATTATCCACCTAAAAGCACCAAATGATTTTTTTTGTATTTTGGTTTTAGTATGTGATTGCCGTGTTTAATACCTGAAAGAGCCAAAGTATTCCTCCGTCATGTGCGGAGAGCTTCTCGAGCTGAGTTAACGGTAACGGGGTGGAGAATATGTGTTCCCTACTCTCGCTCTACTTGGAGACACGCATTTGCTTTTAAATGAGTGAAATAATGATGGAGGAAAATACGTTAATATTTAGGGTAAATGTGTGAATCAAGGAATAGGATGACTGTTTCTAAAGAGATGAGAATAATTTTAGCCTTTTCTTTGGGATTATAGATTTAGATAATATGAAATAAGATGCAGTCATGCGATTTAAAAGCAGATCTTAGAATGCCCTTAAAGGTGGAAACAAACTATGCAAGCTACAAATTCAAGGATCAGTAATGACCATGAGGCAACCTGCAGTAAATATTCCTTCTTCATAAATTATTTCTCCATCAGTAGAGAAGCTTTCATGAAAAATAAAAAGACCAAGAGCAAAACTAATTATGATATTTACATCTAAGCTTTGAAATTGACTTGCTAGTTATTTTTTTTAATTGTTTCTGTCCAACCCCTTTAAAGGGAGATGAGATTCAATAATAATGTACTTTGTAGCATTATTTATGATCATCAATTAAATCTGTCACATTCGAGGTGGTTGCATCTTGGGAAGTTTGTCCTTGGAAGACAGGTTTTCACAGGCTTTTGGGGTAACTATTCCATTACTCTGAATCACTTGACTGGGGAATTTTTGTCCTTGGATTTCTAGGGTTATTAATTTAATTACCCTAGTCCTGGAGGAACCATTTATCTTGTAGTCTTTGTAATCAAATAACTGGGGCTTAAGCAGATGCAGAGCAGAAATCCAGGCGTGAGTCTAGCTCAGCAGGAAAACCCTCTGTTCCTGTCACTGTCCTCCGTTTCTTCCTCGCCAGCCCCTGCAGGAGGCCGAGCCAGCACCTGGTGCTGGAACCTGCCTCCATCAACTCTGGAGTTTTGATCTAAGCTGGGTTTCCATATTTTTCTGTGTTCTTTGATGTGAGACTTACCTCTAACAACCTGAGATATCAGTGGGAGTAGGGGCGAGGGTGCCAGCGATCTCTTTTCCCATCCCGATGGCCAGCGCCGAGGCAAAACACTGGCTGCGGCAGCAGCTGACGTGGTTGGACAGGAGGGAAGCGTGTGTCTGGCGAGAGCTCCATTTGAATGGAAGAAGATACCTCGACGGAGGCTTTCTTCCATGTGCTGCCCTCTTCACTCTGTGGACAGTGGGCCATTTAACCTTTTCGGGTTTTAGCGAGGGCTGTCCACTCTGTCTCCATGCTCCTAAGTTGTCACTGAGTCAGAAAGCACGGAGTCTAAAGTTGCCAAGATGATCGGTAAGCACTGGGTGCCCTTTGAACAAATTGAAAAATGCACCTTCGGGGGACTCTTGACAAAGGAAGCCTCCAGCGGTAGGGTTGTGTTTTTCCCAGACCATCACCGGGAAAGGTTGCCATCGCCAGCGGTTTGGAGCCATCGACATGTGAAGGAAGGACTCTCAGCGTCCCCGATGACCCGTCTGCTGGGCGAAGCCGGGGTGTCGGCGCCAACATCGGCCAGTTGAAAAGAGCCAGTTCCTCAGTCCGTATGTTTTGTACAAAGCGAGTATATTGGGAGAAGAATGCAAGCACATGGAACCAGAGGAACTGAGAGCACACGTGACTGTGGGAGCTGCAGTGTGACAGTTGTCAGGAGAGGCAGCTCACCACCTGAGCACGCTCCCTCGCCGTCTCGTTTGACCCTGTTGTCTCCTCTCCTGGCACTGCTTCTCTACTCATGGGACTTTCCTCAAGGAGAGGACTCAGGTCAAGAGAGAAAAAGCCACATGACCCGATACCCAAGCAATGAGGCCGATTCCCTGTCAAGACAAGAGCTTTGATTCATTGAAGGGCATTAGATCGGGGGACCTGAGAGGTTATCTGCTCTTCCTTTTGATTTGATAGATGAGAAATGTTGGTCTATTCTCCACTGATTCATCCATCCATCCATCCATCCATCCATCCATTTACCCATAAATGTAGTCCTAACCTGCACACTGGGGGACGAGGCAGAGACCGTCTTAGATGTGCTGCGTTTGCATTCTGTGGGGAGGTAGGTACTAAAACACATAGTCAAAGATGAAGTTTAGATTGTGACATGTGCCAGGAGGAAGAAAATACACCCGTTTTGTGGGTGAAAGTATGGCCTGGGGCTAACTCCAGACGGTGAGGGTGGTCAGGGAGGGCTTCTCTGAAGTGGCGTTTGTGCTGAGACCAGAAAGAGAAGGAACCAGCCACTGAGCGCTCCACAGACGAAAAGCTCTAGGACAGGAATGGGCTGAGCAAACTTGAGTCACAGAGGGTTACAGGAAGCATCTCCATATCCTTCTTGCTTTGAGAAGCTGCTTGGTGAAAATCTGAGTCACAAATGACGCTGCCACACTGTTCAAAGGAAGGCACCAGAAGTGATGTGTGCCAATGGGAAGGAGGATGGCTCGACAGAAGACCCACAGGATCTTCCTCTCAGAGTCTCCCTGGAGAGGAGTGGTGGCGCCTGGCCGGCCTGTCCTACCGGGCATTGTGGTCGAGCTGAAGACATCAAACACGCAGCGGAGGCATGTCCACAGCCCTCAAGTGACTTAGAAATGTGCCGGGGCGGGGAAGGGAGTGGGGCCGGAGCATGGAGTGGTCAATCAAGGTACAACAAGCCCTTCTTTTGAGGGAAAAAGAGCTCATTCGGTGGGAAAAGCCAGATGAATAGTAGTTTCCTTCATTCTTCCTTTTTAAAAATAGTTTTAGTCCTTCAATTCTTTCTTTTTTTTCAGGAACGGTGCAGACAGGAGGGACGGTTGTTAGGCAGGCAGGCAGGAAGAGACAGGAGGAAGAAGGATTTTGTTATTTTTGATTTAGTTGTTCATCTTGGTTGTTCTACCAGCACCGGGTCACACACCTGGGTCCTCGGCGTGTATGTGGACTGTGCGGGCCTGGCAGCGGACTTATCCACCAGGCCACCAGGCTGTGCCAGTTTCCTTATTTCTTGTGTTTGCCTTGCCGTACGCACTTTGGGATGCTGACGTCCCACCTCCTTCTGCGAGGCTCACGCCTCCCCCACCACCGGGGTCCAGCGCCTCCGCGGCCACTGCCCCCTCCTTCCCTCCCACCCCTCCCACCCTGCTGGGAGCCACAGTCTCGCATCCTGTGAATTTTGTTGAAGTCTTGTCTGCTCATTTCTTTTGTTTCATTTTGCACTTACGAGTGAAACAAGCCATCCTGTACTTCTATGTTTCTTTCTGGTTTATTTCACTTCACACGATCCCGGCCTGTGACATCCAGGATGTTGCAAAGGGCACGGTTTCGTCTTTGTCTTTTTCTAATAACTTCGGATACGTGGAAGGCTGAGCAGGAGGAGAGAAGGAGGAGAGTCTCCCTCGGGTCCTGGGTGCCAATGCCCTGGAGAGGCTGGTGTCTCTCTGTGCAGCGGAGGGGCGGCGTTGTCGGGGGCCGACAGTGTCAGGAGGGTGCGCCTCCCCAGCGGGGTCCTGACAGGGGGCTCAGGGTTGACTGGGTGATTCATCTTGGGGGGAAGGACGTGCCCAGGGGAAGGAGGACTGACCTCTGTTCAGAGACAAAGTAGAATGGAAGCAAGGTGTCTCTCCAGGGACTCTGGCCTGCCTTTCCCTCCTGTGACCAGGCCTGACCTCCTGGGTCTGGTTTGTCCTTCTCCAGGACATGTCTTTGGCCTGGTTTGTTGGGTGAGAGGATTCCAACCACGTGCCTCTGATTCCCGGGGTGTCTTCCAACAACGTGCCGCGCCTGTGTGTAACTGCAGTCTTTTCTGACTTCCCTCTAGGCCTGGAAGGTTCTGGAAGGCAAGGCTGGTGCTGAGCTGAGGCTTAGCGCAGAGCCTGGTCCCTCAACAGATGTTCGGCCTGCGGCTGCATCAGGAACCGCGAGGAAGAAGGTTGGAGGCGGCGGAGGGTGGGATGTGAAGCAGTAAACCTTGACGGCGACACCTGGTCTCAGACAAGGGGGCCGCGGAGACCTGGGGAGGCTCAGGAAGCGCGTGGGGCAGAGCCTGACGGGGGCCCATGTCTGGGCAGAGGCAGGCTGAGAGCGGTGGGTGGTGCGCGAATGGAGATAAGGGGCCACTTGTGCCCATGTTTGTTGGGAAAATAAAGGAGATTTGGAGGAGAGGAGAGGAAGAGGATTTGTCACTTGTAGCTTTTGTTTCTAAGATGAGACCAACCAGGAGTCATGGCTCGGCCGCCCTCCTGTCCTCCTGCTGACGGCCAGCTGTGCCACCCACGCCACTCAGAACAGGGGCCTGTTGGGCTCCCACTGCCCACTGCTCCCGGGCGCGTCCCTTCGGTAGAGATGGGAGCCACCGCGAAGCACCTGTGTTCCATCACGAGCTCTGCCCAGCGCTCCGCCGAGTTTGGGGCACTTTGCCTAGATGGCAGCTGCAGGTTTTATTTTATTATTTATGAACATTTACAGCTGTATTTCCAGGAGAATAAATTGCTGGCTCATTTATCAGGTGTGAAGGAGGGATGTGAACAGGTAGGTCCGAGGATGTGGGGAAGCGTTCTCCCGCTTAAATCATGGTGGGCACGTGCAGAGATGCCCGACAGGTCCGTGGGCTCGGAGGGGCGCCACAGGCTGATTGATGTTCCTCCTTGTGGTCAGAAGGAGTAAATCTCTCGCAGAGTCGGAGGTGGATAGCATTTGCACCTCCAAAACATTATTGGCACGTTTGCTGAAAGAGCCTCCGTTCTCCAGCGAAAAGCTGCCAGGGCCGTGGGTGCACCTGTGCCTGGCCTTGCAGACCAGGGACCCCCATTGGGCTGCCTCCCCGGCCTCCTCTGGGGTCATTTCTGTCTCTGTTCCTGCAGCGTTGGGGTCTGCTCTGTGAGGCTGGGGTCCTGTGAACAGTGGCTGTGTCCTCAGCTCTGGCACCAGGCCCCCACGTGGCTCGCGCTGAACTCTTGCTAACAGAATGGCTGCCAGAGCAGGGAGCTGCAGACATGGGTTCAGATTAAGCACACGGTTGGCTGATCCAGTTCAGTCCATTTGTGCTGAAAAACCAGCCAGCAACCTGGGGGTGAGGGTTAGGAGACAGGCATGGGACCCCGACATGTTGCTGCTGGGGGTCAAGGAGGAGCCCCAGGGAGGTGAGGGGGCCGGGTGGGGGCAAGCCTGGTGTGTCGACCCTTGACGGGGCGAGCTGGCACAGACCGGGATGGGGGGCCCTTTCCCCTAAGGGCACGCCTACATGGGGCAACCTGCGGCGCCAGAAACGAGCTGGGACGTGGGCAAGAAGAAAGGTTCTTCAGTCCCAACAGGACTCTAGTGTTTGGAAGTGTGCAGAGGCACCTCCTGAAAGGCAGAGAGCGTTCTAGAAGTTTCTCGACAATGGAGACTGATGGTTTATACCTGTGTGGGCAACAGCCTCACCTTTCAAAATGCTTTCTCTGGCCTCTTCTTGTGAAAACTGTCATCTGTCTTCTGTCCTACCCTGGAGACTTTGCCCAGAAAATACAGTAACCTGTTTTATTGGCACATACTGTTTGAATACCAGAGAGTTTACCTGCTTCTCAGAATTTCAAAAATGTTAATGCCAGCTAAATTGTTTAAAGTTGGGCAGGATACTATCCATGCCTGCGAGAATATAATCCATTTCACTGGAAATTCACTTAATCCATTGAACAGTTTGCTGGAACTATAATGAAACCCAATGTTTTGGTGAGCAAATCAAACTACATGTCTCAGAAATGAATGAATAATTTTCCATTTTTAAAGACTGAAGAGACTCTTTTGATTCTTAAACAAGAGATCTGTAGATATTTTCTGTCTCCAATTCATTAGATTTCACCATTTCTAGCAATTTCTTGGGAGACTTGCCATCACTTATTGGTGTGAAATGAGACAGGGAGGTGAGCTCCTGGACCTGGGTTAGTGAAAGTAGTGAGATTCCCCTGGTCCTGCTCAGGTATTGAGGCTGGATAATAAGAGCAGGAATGTGGGGGAAATCCTGAAACCTTCCCTACAGTGGCTTCTCTCAGGTCCCAGGCATGTGCCTGTGTTTGCATGGCCGGTGGAAAGCGACCGCTCAGAGGCGCACAGCCCAGGTGGAGGGAAGATCACTGGGCTTGAGACCCAGGCAGGTCCCAGGCCCCAGGCACACAGAACCTTCTCACCCCGGCTTCCTCTTCTCCCTCGCGGGGCTGGTGCTCACCTACCGACCCCGGCCACAGCATGGAGTGTGAAAACCAGAGAATGTGGCAGACGTGGGCAAACACCCGTCAAACACAAACGTAAGCCAGCTCGCCCAGAAGAAAGGACAGCTCCTCGCGGGCTGAGTGCATGTGGGGCTTCCTGCAGGCATGGGGGACACTTTGAGGGAACGCTCTGGAAACCGGGCTCATGTTGACTCCAGTTGCGGCTTATTTTCTGACCACACACCGATGGGGATGGGTTGTCTGACTGACAAAATAAGAATCTCTGAACCTTTCCTCGGTGATAGGGGGCATCCTTGAATGGGTCAAAGCCCAGTGGAAAGGCCCAGCAGAGTCAGCTGTGCCTCTGGATGATGAAACTGCCAAGAGCATCTTCAAGTCTGAAGCTGCCACTCCTCAGGGCTGCTCTTCTTCTCTGAGGACTCTAGAGAAATTTTAGTTTGAAAAACCAACTTCACCTTTGCCGTGTTTTGGTGGAATGCGGGGTGGTGTGATGGAGAAGTCCGCTTCTGCAGTGAGGAGGGGACTCTGTTGGTTTTGTTCTCTAGAGCACCGTTAGCTTTTGCTGGTGTTTTCAAGGTCTGTCCGTTGCTGACTCTTGAAAGCCATGCTCCTTGTCCGCAGAGAACACGTTCAGCTGGTAGAGCCTCTGATGCCTAGAGCCCTGCTTGCGATGACACCGGTGAAGCTGGAGCAGTTTGTATGTGGATATACTCTGGGTTTCAAGTTAACCTGGTTCTGGTTTTATTTTCCCAAAGGGGACTTCGCAGTTGTGCATTAGGAAGAAGGGTTATGGGGTGCGGGGGCCTCCCCCACCGTTGTTCCTGTTCACTATGTCTTAGCATTAGTGACTTTGTAGGTTTGTTCCAGGTTGGAGCTGAATGCTTGCTCTTAGGTAGAGATTCTCTCTTTCCTTCCCAGCAGAGAAACTTGTCCATTGAAAGAAACAACTCTGGGACATTTTGGTTGAGGATGCATTTGATTTTGTGTTTGTGACAATAGACGAATAGATCTCCAGGGAGAAGACCTTAACTCACCTGTTAGCACGAGGCTGGATTACTAAACAAGGTTTGAAATCATACCATCCAGTAGTTTCTGAAAAAGTATATGTTAACCACTTCTTTCGCCTGTCTGCCAACAAATGGCAGGAGCTGTGATTTATAGGACTAGACAAAAAAATCTTAGAAATAAAGCATCCTCACAGGCAGAGAGAAGAAATTCCAGAGTTGTTTTCAGCAGTTGGAACTTTTCTTTCCTGGGCAAAGTAGACTCTCATATTAAACCTGATGTTTCCTGGCACAGACTTGATGTCTGCGGCCCTCACCGTGGGATCTACTCATGGCACGAAATGGAAAATTTAGGATAAATGTCCAGAGTATAGTCATGGGCTTGGCTGTTTCATTTTTTCATGTGTAATCAAGAATGTTTTACTATTTTGCAATATGTAGCCCCTACCAAACTCGTCAATTTTAAACACAAACCCATCATAGCTCAATAGGGACAGGTTAGAAGGTTGGCCTGACTTCTGCTAAGTGACTTGACTTTGGCCCTCGATAAAACATGTGTTTGAGAGATCAATACATCCCAGACAGGTGGAAATGAACTTGGGAATGTGAAGTTAAGTCCAGTCTCAGATGCAGTGATCTATAATATCACAGTCAAATAAATACTGACCAAGTAGTTTCCTCTAGCATTGCTTAATTCCAGGAACAGTCAGGGGTTCTTGCAGAGACCATGTATAATTGTTTCTTGACTTCTCAGTGAACTAGCTGCCTTTCTGTTGGAAGAATTCTCCACCTATGAGCCTCCATGGGAAATAGGGAGCCTGTTCCAGTCTGGGGGCAGAAAGATAGATGCTTCTCTGCCAGCCTCCCCTGAGCCGGTGGACATGTAAACTGGCATGACTGACCTAGAGGCAGCAGGTAGTGACATCAAAGCAAGAGAAGACCCAGGAAAACAGTGCAAACCTGACTGTGATGTGCACATAAGCTCTCCCAGGTTCTCAGGGCGGCCGTGTCTTACTCATGCTGTGTGCCCGTGTCAAAGTCTGCTTAGAAGACTGTGGGGCGAGAATAAGCGTGACACTGATTTTCAGGAAAAAGACACACACCCACCAATCGCTCAAGCCAGAACCAATGAAAGGCAAGAATAGACCTGTGCCAAGGTCTTTCCAGACCAGGATCCTTGGGAATAGATGCACAGAAGAGTGGCCTGAGGCAGCCAAAAAAATTCATTTCCCATGCCGGGGCCCCGCCCAGATCAATGGCATGGGACTCCTTGGCCTGGGCATCTGCATTGCAAAGTCCTCCACCCGCCTTGATCACAGGTGCAGGCGTGACAGTGATCCACTCTAAACAGAGCTCTTCCCTCCTCTAAGCTGGGGGTAGGTGGGGGGTGGTATCAGTATCATGCGCAGCGAGAGGGGCTATCGACCTCTCTGTAACATATATTCCCTGAAATAGCACTGACCTTTTTGACTTCTAGATCATATTGCCCTGATATCAGATTCAGTGAAATCGGGCACCGTTCCTGACCTGTCTCCTTTTACATTGCTTCTTCCTACATTTCTCTGCCTCGCCCCCTCTCCCCGCAGACACTTACTAGGAATGCTCATCTGCATATAATAAAATTCAATTCAGTTTTCCAACTACATTTCATGGGACTGTTTTCCATATACATTTGCCTGCCTCTCCATTTTACATTTTTGTCTTTAAGCAATTTAGATAATTGCATTTTTATGTGTGTGTGTGTTTAAGGCACGAGAGACTATATTACCGAGTTTAATTTTAGACATCAATTCATTTTGTGTGCTAATAGGGTAGATTTTAAAATGTGTCACTCTACTTTTTACAATGATTGGCTTTAGTTGGTTTCCCACTTCAGAGGTAGGTTTGTATTAAAAATTAAATACGCTTGAACTTTTCTCATTACACCATTTTGCATGCATCCAATTAAATTTTACTAATTGGCTTTCTACAATCATTAATGTTTAAATGTTGTATGTTCAAGCAAAGTCACTGCTAATTTCCAACTATTCATATTGCCAATTATCTTACTTCAAGTTTTAGTTCACTGTGGAGTTTTTTCACATTATATATATACACACGCATACACACATATACACATATCTGTGGATATCAGATTCTCACTTGTCTCCACTTTAGTTACAGTGTAGTTTGAGGTTGAAGATAGGTTTATAATATTTAACATTCAATTAGAAATATTGAGGGGAAATGATAATATCTCTTAACCCTTTAGGTGATAAAAAAAATGAAAATCTACTTATACAACATTGAGTGAAAATCAGGAATTCGAATCAAATGACTCCATTTCTCTAATTCCACATACAAACACTATAAACTCAGGAATCATGCTATTCTTGTCTCTCAGGAGAGTTTCACAAAATCCACGGAAAGTTGATGTTACTCTAGGTGTGAGAAATCTAAGGAGCCATATTCTTCCCCCAACAGGAGGTACTTTTCCAGGATTTTCCCACTTTTTGCTGAAAAGACTCCCAAAGCAACAGAGTTGAGCATGGCAGGGACTCTTCAACCGTCATCGAGAAGCTAGAAATGAAAATCGCAGGGAAAACAGCCCATAGGAGAGTATCGGTTGGTATTTGTGTGTTTGTCTTCTAGGAAAGCTTTATCAGTCTTGGTTTCATTTCAGTCTCAATATGCCATTTGTGATAAATATACTGGTTCTTTGAGTCGTTGCTGGCAAGTCAGTCACTGGCCTGCGATGACATTGTCCTGTGGTCCCTGAAGCTGTTAGGCGATGGTGAAGATTCTTCGATGTGAGCCTTGGGCTTCAGCTGTCAAACAGGAGGACGGACACAACGAAGGCTGACGTGGGCTGCAGCTCCATGGATGAGGACTTTGTGCCTGACTCCCAAAGCCTGGCCCCACGTGGTACTGTCAATAAACAGCAATTCACCAGTAAGGGTGACACTACGGTGCTTCAAGGATTCTAAGCTGGATTTCTCCTTTCACATTTACCATCTCTGAAGTCAGGCAGCATCTGATGATCAATGGTGGGTCAAAGTTCAATTGGCAGCAGGTTCCTACTGGGTCTCCCCTTCCTGGCATAGAAGGTAACTCTGGTTCCTACAGGATCCGCTGCTTTGAGTCGGGGAAGCGGGGCATGAGCCCTGCCTCTTTCCAGAAAGAGCTTGAAGCCCTTGATCCAAGTACATAAAATAAGGGAAAATAAATCGATGAAATATGAAAAAGTAAAATAAAGCCAAGGTAAGGTAAGTGAAATAAAACAAACATATTACAAGGTCTTGTGAATTTGCAGCTGTGGGCTGGTTTTCTTGTTATCTGAGGCAAAAGAAGAACTGAAAATACTTTCTTTCCAGCAAGAGCTCAGCATGGAGGTCTGTGGACAGATGTGCAGTGACATTCTTTAGTCCACACAGCCCCTTCCTGCGCAGGATCTTCCAGGGCCCAGGAGCCCCCTCTCCCTGCTTTCCCATGCCCTGGCCACCCTTTTCTTCCCTTTATACATTTCTTGTCCCAACACCTCATACCTCATTTGTCACTCCCTATTAATTCCAGCTTATCGAAAGCCCAGGATGGAGTGTTTCTCAGTAATGAACTGGTCACTGGAATTGCGTGCGTCACTGGAGCAAATGTGGCCCTGACTTTGTTTTTTTCTGAACTTCAAGTTGATAAGATTAGGATGGTGCTATTTTAGAACAAGAACTCAAACTCATGGTTAATGTTTGGAAATTCCTCGACGTGTCGCCTTTGCTGTAGACATGACTGCGGCAGTAAGTCTACTTAGAGTTTGGGGTTATTTCGGTTGTTTTCCCCTCCCCTCACAGGAGGTATTGATACATGTGCCTGTTATCATCACCTCGACACTGTCTATTAACAGGCTGTGGAGCAAAGCATCCATCTGGACGAAGTGACAGCATCACTGCTGTGATTCCAGGCCTCATTTAATGACGGGGTCGCCGGGCTGTTCCACAGCTGCCCCACTGAAGCCGTCCTACCCTCACTGAAAAAGCAAGTTGACAGGTTTTCATGCCAACTAGAATATGACTTATTTTATGATCTTGCTTACAGGATTTTTAAAATTCACATGGAAATATATTTTTAACATAACAGTAAGTACTTTTAAATAGTAATAGACAACTTTGATCAACATTTGATTCTGTTGGCTGGCTAGATTTTTTTACTGTATCATATTAAACATTTGACCTATTGAATGCACTCAACTTTGGGGTAATTATTTGTGTTATATATGATGTGTCAGACTTCTTGGGGATGTTCTGGGTGTGGACGGTATGTGGGGGTGCTGAGAGTCAGTCAGTAAAACCCGATACGAGGTTGTTAAGCCCTGTCCAAGTCACTCCTATTTCCAGAGGGTTTCTGTGTAGTCAAGACACATTCTGAAGGCGGACGCGGTTTAGTGTCTCGGCGATAAAGGCATTGAGGCTGTCTCCCAGCAGGACGGTGCACTCTTGGAGCAGAAGCCTGCACCCATGTGGCGCATCTGGGCTGCAGCCCCCGCCTCTTCGGAACAGAAGGTTATCTCCGAGTTCTTTTAGCAGAACATGGAGTGGGCGTCCGTGACCATTCAAGGCCAGCGGTCCATGTGATTTTATGATTACTTGCACCACTTGGCTTTTGTGGAGTGTTCATCCCGAGGCTGGTCTTAGCTTGTCATACCTCAGTGTCATTAGCAATGTTTCAGTGGACTCCTGACCAAGCGCTGCTTTAGCCATTGGCGTGGAGTGGGCCAGCGGCCAGCTGAGCCAGCAGGGTTTGAAACTCCGTCGTTGTTCAATGGATTTCTGTTACCACAGCAGTACTGCATCATGATGAATGAACTTTCTCCATGAGAAAGATACATGAAATTAAAGGTGTCCAGGCCTAAACACACAGCCAGTCGGGCGGTTAACAAATTGCAAATCCATGCTATTTTTCAAGGTAAGACAAGTGGACAATTTAACATGATCTTGAATTTTCAATGTAAATGTAAGAAATGGGAATGGTCTCAGCTTTCCAAGGGGAACAGAAAGAATGAAAAAACTCAGCCTGAGCTCAGCATTGCCGTGCGATGACTTGGTGTGAACCAGCCTCCATCCTGGATGTGGTTTGTTTGTATGTGCAGCGTTTTATCCAGTGAGTGTCCCCCAGTCCCACTTCCACCCCTCACCACAGCTCGCCTCTCTGTTGGGCTGGTCGCACCACCTTTCCCTCCTGAAGATCAAAGGGAAGGTGATATTTTGCAGATAGAACTGAACGTAAGGCTTGTTGTGTGTTACAAAAATAGGGGTTCGTTTCCTTTAAAAAAAACCACAATTTCGTCTTTTTCTGGATAACAATTACATTTTCCATCAGATACAAAGAATATTTATTTGATAAGAACTTGAAAACATCTTACACTAGGAAGCCCCCTCAAGGAAATTAAGCCTCTTCAGCTTCATTTTAATACTGTGGTTTGTCTTTGCTTTGTGGTAGCCTGCTTCCACACCCTGCGGAGATTTCTGAAATTTGGTCCCCAAATAAATTATTGGAGAAATAACCAAAATCTTAAACTTGATCAAAGGTCAGGAAAATAAACAATGGAAGTGTTCGTGGCAACATTCATGAAATGCCTAAATTGCATGAGTATAAAATCAGGGGTGTTAGCCAGGGAAATGTGAACTTTACCAGCCAGTTTATGCAAGACGACAAGTTTGCTGTGATAATGGAGCTGGCTCTTCAGTGCTGTGGGCTCTTTGTCTATGTTGGCATCTATGAAATCAAATGCTTTCAGGTCACTGGTAAAAAATGGAAGCATTAAATTGGGGGTAAAGAGTTGAGTTTGTTCAAATTGAGTCTTGATTAACTTGAAAAGATAGGCTAACCCTTGTGGGCCATTCCCAGCAAGGACACATGTCTCACAGCTTCGCTGGGGATTTGGAAAGCACTTCAAATTGGGAACGGCCTCCCTTCCATTTAGGCGCTGAGGTCTGGCCACAAAAGGTTGGTGTAGAAGGAGCTTTTATAAATGTTTTGGTACGAGAAGTGAAACACTTCAATCTTGCAGAAAAGAGGTAGACTCGAATAAGAAACAGACTAAACCCTATGTCTGGAATTAATGGTTAGATTTTTGTCTTTCTTTGCCATTTCCTACAAATAACCATGAAGTTCACACAAGCATTTTGACCCTAATAGAATTTAAAAGGGAGAGGAATTGATTCAAACTCAACTCCTGCTGAAAGCAAATTGCCCTTGATAAAGGCTTAAATGTGGGGAATGTACGTGTGTGTGTGTGTGTGTGTGTGCGCGCGTGCGCATCTGTGTAAAATCTCTTAAAGTAAAATCATGTGTTGCATTAAATTAAATGTATCTTTTTATACATTGGTATTTACTGAAAAGTTTATCATTAGGTCTAATAAATGCAATAAATGTTGCATCATTTTTCATAGAAGACATTTCAGAGAAAGCGGAGTCCAAACAATGTAATAATAAATCAAAGTGAACAAAAAATGGCAAATAAATCTTATATGTATATAATCTAGATCCAGACTCATGTGTAAAAAGAAAATGGTAGAGACAGTGCAATTGGACCATGTAAATCATTTTTTAAGAATCAGGTTTGCGGCTGGTTATCTGGACTTGGGCCATACTCTATTATCCGAGAATGTTCTTTTTCCTTTCATCAGATTTTGCGAGTGTGTAACAACATTTCATCTGTCAGTCCTGATACCAAAAGGTCCTCTAAGGCTTGCGATCGCTCACACTCTATCTTATAAATACCGTGTGAGAGCTGCAGCCCCACCAGGCGTCGTGGGCGAGGGCTCTCAGGGAAAGTGGGTTTGTGTGGGAGACGAGCACTTTGCGCCTTGGCTTTCACTGGTATTTCTTAACGTAGACACTTAGGTCTCCAGAGCACACCACACATTATCTAGGATGATCTAGCTAGCAGTCTGTTTCTATTGCTGGAAAACGCAGCATTTTCCTTTCTAAATTAAAGGACCATTATGCTGTTGTCGGTTTTCATATTCTTGTTTAAGGTCAGGACTTGTCTTTGCGGAGATGTGGATATCTTTCTAGGTTGAACAGAACACAAAATAAAAGGCAAAAAAAAAACCAGCCATCTGGCTGACACTAAATAATAATACTGTATAAATAATAAATAATAAAACACTAATAACATAATGACTGAAAGATGCTATAAAAATCATAAAGGTGAACTGATTTTTTAACCAATATATGATATCAAAGACAATATTGGAAAATCAAGTAGAGAAGTGTTTTGTTCCCTCATTTAAAAACCAACACTTATGAGACAATCACATAGGCATTAGCAAGAAAGTGGAACTGTGAAGAAACAGATACTGAGCTTTATGTAGTTATCATACTGCATTGGAATTGTAACCCATGGTTATCATTCGGTTTAAAAATGTCCCATGACCAGTGACGCTCTTGAATGTATAACCTGCCTGAAGAACAGCGAGACATTTGCATTCAACTTGGAGCACTTTTTCCAAGTCACAGAAGGTTGAACAAGCCTGGTCACCATTGGGACCCTGGAGGAGATGACATCACTGCAGGCCATTTGTGTAGATGGCGCCTCTGTGCCTGTGGTGGAGACTAACATTTCTCACCTCTTATTTTGGAAGACAGGCGTGTTTTCCCCTGTGGATCTCAAACTTTATCCCTAATTGAATCATCAGAAGGGCTTCTCATTACAAAGTTCCCGTCTTGTGTTTGAGGTTCTGATACATAAAGTCTAGAGATGGGCTGAGAATTTGTATTTTTAACAGGCTCCCTGGTGAGGCTGCTGCTGCTGATCTGAAGACCACTGATTTATTCTAAATGTCACACACCCCCCAAAAAAGGGTGTATTTTTTGGCTTATTTGCTTATTAAACATCAAACCATTATTGTTTGAATCTCTTTTCTGAATACAGGTCAAGAGTTGGGACACAGATTTAGGGCTTCAAGTGGCAAAATGATATATTGATGTAATCAAGCTTTGCCTGTGGGGAGAGCTCCTCAGAATATGAATATGAATATGGTAATCGTGTGCAGCCTTCCTAACTCGTGGGAAGAAAACTTCCTTGGGGAGACTGCCCACGAAGATTTTTTTTTTTAGCGTGAAATCTTTTGTAATTAATCAGCTGATATTTCTTGTGTTCATTTGGAGCCTTCTGAGCTAAAGACTGTGTTGCTCGTCTCCTCACGGTTGTAGGTAAAGGCAGTACCGCATCCCAGACGGTTTAAGTCACTTGAGGTTAGCAGTGGGCAGGGCCTGGGCTTCTAGCCGTTTTCTCCTATTGTCCCTATCTCTTTCTTCTGTCTGGAGAAGGCAGCGGCTGTGTCTTGGGAACTTAGTTCAAATCAATCAAGAAACCCTTGATTGAAGGTGGTCTGTGCCTCTCTGCAACTCTCTGCAACTCTCTTTGCAGGAGCTGTGGTGTCTGTGTCAGGCTGGCACTTGGAGGAGCGGGGTGAAGAGAGAATTAAAATTTAGTCAGAGAGAGAATGAGGCCCAGCTCCGCTAATTATCTATAATTGGCCTGGCTGCTCTCACTGGCCCCCAGCAAGTGTCGTGGGGGAGGGGAGGGGCCGTAGCTGTGGGGGGGGGCTGGGGCCCCCCCAAGGCCCATGTGGACTTCAGATGGATTTCAGACTTTCATGTGTCAATGTATTGTGAGTGCTAGCTTTAAAAAATCATCCTCATGAAATAGGTAGCTTAACAAAATCAAAGTGTTTTTCATCTTTAATTGTCTTGAGGGACACGGCATTATAACAACGCAGGTTTAAGGTGTGTGTCGCAGTAAGTCCACTTCTGTACATGATACGTTAAGTTCCCAGCGGTTTCCATTTTCCCTTCACTGGATGGTGAATCCCCTTCCCCGAGTTTGCCCACCCAGCCTCCCCTTTCTTCCTGTAACCACTGCTCTGTGCTCCTTCCCTCTCCAGGTCTACAGTCTGATTTAGTTCATTCGTTTGCCTGGCTTCTCCAGATACCACATATGAGTGAGATCATCTGAGGCCTGTCTTTCTCCTTGTGGCTCATCTCACTCCCTCTGGGTCCATTATGTTTCTGCAAATGGCAGGATTTCATCGTTTTGAACAGCCGAGTAGGGCTCGTCCCATTGTGTGACTAGAGGCCATCTCTTCTTCTCAGTCCTCTGTCCATGCAGGTCAACGAACTCGCCAGAAAGCTGCAAAGGGGATAGTCAGTCATCTCTTGCTGCTGATGGACCCCTGTGCCCTGAAGCCAAGGCTGGGCTACTCAAACTGTGACGAGTTCGGCCACAAAGATTCGAGCTTCTCAGGAAGGCTTGTGTCACGTGGCCTCACAGCCAGTACGGTAGAACCGGGGACCTCACCCTAAGCCGGTGGTGCTGTGTCTTGAGATGCCAGCTCTTTGACAGCAATGTGCTCTATGCACAATGTACTAGGCAATAAATGACTGTGTATGTACTGTGGGTGCACACACCAGAGATTTTATTTTTCTGGGAGCAGTATGTGGCTATAAGAGACCATCGCTTGCAGTAATGAATGTTTGCAGTTGGTGAGAAAAAATTTTCAGGTATTTGATGCTACTCGATGTCTCTTGATCTTGCCAGCTGACAGGCAGGGTATGGCTTTGTGGTAAGGAGTTCCCCTAAGGCGGCTCTCCATTGGTCTCTAAGGTTGGTCCCCGTGGCTGTGAGGCAGAAACATGCAGGCGGGGACTGTGAAGACTAGACACATCGACTCAGGGCCTGTGCATGGACAAAGCCAGACTCAGGTGAGGCGCAGTACCTTTCGACTTCCTGTGTGTCACGGAAGATCAGGTCGCGTGGTTCGGCCAAGAACTTGGTAGACAGGTTGGTGTCCTGCTCCGGTTTTCCCGGGAGCACCCTGCCTGGCTCTGTGCACAGACCTGGAATAACCAGGAATGCTGAGTTATCTTGATCCTAGAATTTGCTTTCACTCTAATTCTCCTGTTTGAATTTACAAACAGAAGCTTCTGAGATGCTCAGCATTGTCTATTGTGCTATGTAAGAGAAAAGGGTGATAAGGAGAACTCATTTAAAATTATACTCCAAAAGATATGCTTCCTAGAATCTTAGAGAGATCTGAAGGGTTATGATTAAATTTCAAAATGGCTGGAACATTTTTATTATGGAAAGGCCTTTTGACACAAGTCTGATAGCTGTCCTTCTTTCAATCAATTTTAGATTCAGAGGATCTGAAAAAGATCAGGTTCCTGCAAAGAAGGAGGGCTTAACACACGGGTCTCACGTCTGCAGCAAATCTGGTACAAGGCATCGCCTCCCGCTGGTTTCCCTGAGAGAGACTTGACTGTGACATCGTGTGGGTGTAAGGTGTGCGTGTGAGGCTAGGACACACTCACATGTGGTAAAATGTGGACCTTAATGAAGTTAGTTAAACCATCCTTTGTTTCACGTAATTGCCTGCTTGGGTTATTGTTGGTCAGGACATTTAAGATGGACACTCATGGCAACTTTTGAGCATATTACCCAGTATTGTTAGCTGTAGCTGCCATACTGTACATAGACCCCTGGAAGATATTTGTAGTCAACTGAAAGTTTGCTCCCTTTGACTGAAATCTGCCCAGTTCCCTCACCCCAGCTCCTGTAACCATCAATCTACTCTGCTTCTATGACTTTGATGTGCTTCCGTTCCACAGCTAAGTGAGATTGTAATATGTGTTCTTCTCTGACATTTCAGTCAGCATAGTGTCCTCAAGGCCCAGCCATGTGGTCCCAGATGAGAGCATTTCTTTCTTTTGTTTATGGTGGAATAATATTCCATTGTATATAAGGTGGTGTCTATCGTTTACCTATTGAAATACCTATCACCTACCTTTCAGTCATCTATTCATCCATTTCTATCATATTTTCTTTATCGACTTACCCATTGGCGGAATTTAGGTAGTTTCCATCTCTTGGCTCTTATGGATAATGCTGCCATGAACACGGGAGTGCAGAAATCTCTGAAAAAGAGTGATTTCGCTTCCTTTGGGAGAAGCTGAATCGGTGGGTCAGCGTGAGCCCGATTTTTAATTTCTCAAGGCGTCTCTATGCTGTCCCCACAGTGGCTGTCCTAAACGGTGGCTTCTTTGAGTGCCGTCTTTCACCATCGCTTTGGGGATTTTTAGGTTTCAGAGCTGATTACTTTTTTCTCTCATTTGAAAGGATTTTTTTTTAACCAGGAAAGTTGTAATTTATTTATTGTTCCAACACATGTATTGTTCCTGGTCTTATCTATTTCCCTCCAAAAAGCCCCAAGTATTTTTTTGCCTTCCAACCCTAAATATTTACAGATTTTCGCACTGGTGAGAAAAATGACTTGGGCACTTTGCTGCTATTTACCTGAATGAGCCTCCTTTCTGTGATGTCTCGAAGGTAGGCAACTGTGGACTTCAGCGCTGGACGGTGCTGCGGGCGCACACATCTCGGCAGCGTCAGCCTTCTGTGTTCCAGGGAACAGAGTGCTGCTGCTTCCTAGCGACTTCTCCGATCGCCGTGCGTTCTTCCGTGGCCTGAGCAAACTTCCGGCGCCGAAACTGATTTCTTCGGTTCTTTGTAAATAGCAAGATAAACAACCTGTGGACTGATGCAAGCGTGCGTGCTTGAAGTAGCGTCAAAGAACTCCTTAGTGGGGCTCTTTCTTTAGCTTGGCAGGAGGACAGAATCAATGCTAATTTAATAGGAGCTCACAAACCAAGTTTTGCTTTCATTACCCTTTTAAAAGAGTCAAGGGCTGTGGTTATAAAGAGAATTAGTAATTGCTCAGTTGATATGCCCGTTGAATAGCAGATGATTTTTATTCAATCTATTGCTTTTAGAATCCATTACTTTAATTTTAGATATATTACTTGATAACAAGGCTGTTGATCAAAATGGTTGCATTAAACTTGTTTATAATTTTGCAAAGTAATTTTTAATTCCCCCTCAACACCTTCCCTCCTGCGCAGGAAAAAAATTGCTCGTGGGCGGTGAAGAATTGGCTCTGTTTTTCTTAGATGATCTTTAATTACACTTTAAAGCAGGATTTCTTTATGAGGAATTGAAATTCTGCTTGCTAGAAAATTACGGAGGGTGTTTGGAGATCTGCTATTAGCTGCGGGGACAAATAGACAGATTAGTGAGACAAATGACCAGTAGCCTAAAAAAAATCACCTGTGGGAGACAGTGAGTAGCCTGGGGAAGACCTGGCTGTCGTCATGAAGGCTGCCGAAATGGTGAGCTTATCAAACCTGTTTAGAAGCCGCTGAGGACAGGAGAGGAGAGGAGAGGAGAGGGGAGGGGAGGGGAGGGAAGGGGAGGAGAGGAGAGGACAGGAGAGGAGAGGAGGTTTACTTTAGCTGCTCGGAATCAGCGGGGCGGGCGGTCAGCTTGGAGATTAACATGTTCACTGTGGCCGTTCTCCTGCCTCAGCCCCCAGCGGTGGTCCAGGCCAGAGTCAGAGCAGAGGGAAAGGGACCACTGAGCAGCTAACACTGATGGAGACGCAGCAGAGGACTTTTGATGACATTCTGGAGCAAGGCGACAGAGCAGAAGATACACAAAAGAAGGCAAAATAAATGTAACGCTTCTCTTTTATTTATTTTTTATTGTAGCAGTAATTCTACACATTAAAATAATTTCCTGTATATAGGTTCCCATTTCTTAGATACATGTCCACACACCCTGCCTCCAGCACATCACCAAGTGTCCTTCCCCAGCATCCGGGGGCTCCGCCACCATGTGCCCCCCCCCCCCCCAGTCCCTGTTGGTCACCTCAGTTCTGCTGCAAATGTTTCAGGGTTGGTTATGTTTCATCTGCTCCTTTGTTTTGTCTGTTCACATTCCACCTGTGAGTGAGGTCATCTGGCATCTGTCTTTCTTCTTCTGACTTGTTTCACTGAGCATGATGCCCTCTAGTTCCATCTATGTTGATCCAAATGACGGGGTTTCCTCTCTTCTTAGGGCTGTGCAGTGTCCATTGTGTGTATGCACCACGTCTTCTTGATCCATCATCTGTTGTTGAGCACTCAGGTAGTTTCCAGTTTTAGCTAAGTGCCTTTCTCTTTTTAAGAGGTTAGAATTGGAGGACCATCTCCCACTAGTTGCTTTTCTGAGTCACTGATATCATGGAGGCCTAAGGCTGAGAAGCTGTGAGGTGCCAGAGCTGCTGTGACAGACTTTGTTGGAACAAGACACACATTTCATAGACAGATTCTTTTGTTGTTGTTTTTACAGATGTCGACATTTCCGACATGAAATGTAATAATAACCTCTGGGCAGATACCCAGAGCGAGAGAAAAAGGAACCGAGTGTGGGTTAAGGAGAGACCAGCGAGAAGCAGGAAAGGTCGCCTAGAATCTTAGGTCCCCAGCTGCTCGTTCCTGACATTCCAGCCTGTGCGCTTTCGCTCCCAGACACAGCTTTTATATCAGACAACCTATCTGCCCCTCTGCAGGACCACATCTGAAAACTCAACACCTTTAGTTAAAAAATCCATGTGGGGCTGCTATTCGACCAGAATGTACTGACTCAGTGAATGATTCACTAAGTTTATAGATGAGCTCGTCAAAGGTAGGTTTCATATATAAATGGGTTGATTTCAAGAAGTTGTGATGTTAGATTTTTATCCACAGTTTTGTTTTTTCCTTAAGCTAGAAATGGGCAAGGCTCTTAGTACCCCAAAGTTTTCTTCCAAAGATTTGAAATTTAGTTTTAGTCATTTTTAAGATTTATTGGAAAGCTCTGAGTAGATCTAAGCCCGTTTAACAAGTCGCTGTTGAATGACTGCTCTGTGCAAGGTCCCTCATTGTGCCACAGAGGACACAAGTGGAAGCAAAACTTGTCTGTCTTCAAGAGCTTTAAGAAAATGCGCAAGTCATGTTCATGTTCCAGTATTAAATTAAAATGAAATGATGAAAAAGCAAGACAGTGTAGCAGAGAGTAGGATAGCCACCAGTGGACACAGTCAGGTCGGAGGCTGGTGGTGTCCACCAGTGTCAACCACAGCCCCTGTGGTCTCTGCCTGTGTGCAGGGGTGCTGCAGGGGTGAGGAGCAGCTCATCGGTGCAGTGCTCACAGGCCCAGGCTGACCTGGACAGAGAGCCCGTTTGCTTTCCTGTCCAAACAGCTCTGCCTTTCTGAGCTCTGGACGCAGTGCTCTGACCGAGGCCTCTTGGCTGAGTCCTGGTGTTGGAGCATAAATGTCTTTAAACCAAGAACTGGCCTTGGTTTTACCCTGTCTGTCTTCGGTTTTACCCCCTGATTGGGAAAACTTAGCTCAGAGAGACACACAGCTCACCACACTCACACGAGAGCGTGTGCACAAACACACACACACCACCCTATCACACACAGTCATGCCAGAACACAGCCACGCCAGTTCCCATACAATCTTACCAACACACACGTAATCACGCCGTCCACTCACCCCAGTGCACACACACAATCACGTCGACACGCAGCCACATCGGTACACACACAGTCACACCACTACCACCAAAAAGAGAGCAAGCTAAGGTGTGGGGAGGGAGCCGTTAGTTGTTGACAGTCTGCTCATGTCTGAAAAATTGTCCAGTGTGACCAAAGCCACTATGGTGCCCTAGTTCCCAGTCATCAGCTCCATCACTTCATTTCTGAATGATTTTACGTCTGAAACACTCCAGAATGGGAGGTTTGGACACCGTTCCTGAAAGGGGACCGTCCTAGGAGAATGGGCACTGTGAGCGTCAGGACCGGTTTGAACTACTCCGGGCATGTTCTTTGTTCTTGCGCCGGGCAAGAACACAAGTTTAGCTTCGGCTGTAGCTGGAATTGTTCATTTAAAAATCCTACAGCTATGTACCTACCGATTGCTTATTTTAAACAACCCTGAGATTCAGGCCTATTCTTTTTCATTTATTCCATGCTATGAAAAAACTGGAGAAGCCTAGTGGTAGCAAAATATTGAGCTGATGGTGGTGCTGGGACACGGAGTTTCTTGCACTGTGTGGTAATTTTATGCAGCCCACGAATTTTAAGGGCCACAATCGTACAACATTCTATTTTAAGCAACCCAGAAACACTTTCTTTTTTTTCTTTTTTCTTTGTAAAGGAAAGGTACCGGCAGTGGGCAGGCAGGCAGGCAGAGAAAAGAAGCATTTTTACTTATTTTATTTAGCTTTTCATACTGCTTGCTCTCTCCTCCACCCAACAAGTCCAGGACATGGCCCCGGGTCCTTGGGATGGATGTGTGTTGTGCTCGGCTGACCCCACTGCTCCTCCACCAGGGGACGGTGGAGAAACACTTCCTCGGCCTGGTGACCCTTCAGTGTAGCCCTTGATAGTGACCACTGTCTTTTCAAAGCTTGAGGAGGCTAGTGCTGGGACAGTCATCCAGGAATGTGAAAGCTCCCCTCTCCGGGGCCACCACGCGCTTGTGGTTTCCTCCCGACAGAACTCTGCCTTCTCCGAGCGTGCCTTCCTGGCTTAAGTGGTCGTGGCAGAAAGGAAAACAAGATACTCTACTTTCCAAGGGTGATTTCAAATTGTCGTCTCTTCCAGATGACTTCGAGAGGTTCCATGACTACAATGAAAACCATTTTGGAAATGTTTTCTTCGGTGCCCAAAGGCAGCAAATTAAAATCTTCCTTTCGTGGAATTTTGGGAAGGGAAAGGCCAGTATCACAAAGGGTTTCACTTGTTATCTCGAAACTCTGCGATGTCGATGTCCCTGCCCACCGGCGTCGAGTTCTGGCAGAGATGATGTTTTCCAGCTGTTTCGTCACTGCTCTGCCTTGTTTCTCTCACTGGGGCACCTGGCGCTTTTCAGCGCAACCAGATCACTGAATCTCTGTTGAGTTTCTATCACCAGGTACGCACCATAGATTGAGTTTCTATCACAGAGGCTCTCCGGCAATTTGAAATCAACTCCAAGTTTCAAGGTGATTACATCCAGACTAGCAGGGGATACGGGTCTGGAAGCAAACGGCCGAGGCCAAAACCCTTTCCCGAAAGAGAAAAGTCACATCTGCCAGCTTTTACCCAACTGAGTTCATTATTGATTATTAATGTAGAAATATAATAATAGCAAACACAGCTGGGTCGACAGCTTTAACATGGGCTTCTTGACCCAAGGTAGCATCAGGGAAGGGACAATGGACTTCAGTCCCATAGTGCATGGGTTTTTTTTTCAACTCAGCCTGCAAGGACAGCCCTGCCTGGGCTCCAGACTGGCTTTAAAAAGAGGTCTCCTTAAGGGTCTCACAGATTTAATGCTCTCTCCATCAAACATTCTGCTGCTGCAGCCCAACAATCGCTATAAGGACCTGGAGGCCTCACCTGGGTTTGCCCAGCCCCGGAGCCAGACAGAGTTTTTATTAAACCCGATTTCACACTGTGGAGTCAGCCGAAGGAGCAGCCGGGGGAGCCCCCCACCGTCGGGCAGGGCCCTGCGCAGGCCCCTCAGCCTTGCTTTCCTGCTGTATGTGCGGTGTTTACATAGAGTTTTTACAGAAGGATTCATTTAGGATTAACCTAATTGAATAAACACAAAGCTGCATAATTTATGGACCAAAATAGTTTTTCCTGGTCGGGTTGCTGACTAGCATTTCCTTTCTCCCTAATGGGATACTGCAAAGCCCATATTGTTATAATCAGAACTTCATCTTTGAATCAATCCAGTTCATTTGCATGATATGACTTTATTATAAGCCAGATGTATAAATAATTGCTCATGAAGAGAGTCTTTTTTTTTTTTTTTTCCCAAGCAAAGTCATGGAGCTATGTGTATTTTCTGTCCATTTTCCCCCTCACAGAAATGGCTAAGTCCAGCAGCAGGACCTGTCATTATGGGAGTTATTCAGGATTCTTGTCACTATTTCCAGAAAAAGAGATAATTTAGGAAAATAAGAAATATTGGAGCTGAGATTCTGCTAAGGAGATGGAATAAAGCCAAGAGGTAATCCCTTGTTGGTAATCCTAGGTCAGCCAACCACGGGCTTCCCATGAAAATCCAGTGATTCCCCGTGGGCTGTTCTAGAGAATTTGGGTTCTTGTTTTTCAGGGGCTCGTGCATTTGGGCTCCACTCGAGTGCCCGGCCCGACTGTTCGCTCGTCAGACATGTCCGCCGTCAGACACCGAGAAGCTGTGGTCATCATTCCCACACCCACGGAGGGTCTCCACCTCATTTGCTGGAAACTCACGGTAGCCTTTGCCCCTGCACGTGCAGGAGAGAGGGGGGCTGATTTGACACAGAAGGGAAGGAGGCAGTGTGATGTGGAGGAGAGATGGAGTCACATGCCCCGCAATCTGGACGTGCAGACTGCGCAGGGGTGGGGGACGCGGGACAGATCCCCCAGGAGCCTCAGGAGGAAATGCAGCTGCCCGCACCCAGCTCGGCACTTCTGGCCGGCAGGGCGGTGAGGGAATAAATGCACGCATGTGTTCATGTTCACGGCAACCACAGGAGCCTAACACGGTCGTCGGAAAGCCTGCACTTGACTCTGCTGGGAGCAGGGCCCGCAGCTGCCCCCATGCTTACCAATGGTCCCCTCCCAATAGAGACGGGGCACGGGGGTTCTCAGAGGCGACTGGCAGAGACGTGGCCACAGAGCAGCACTGATGTCCTTTAGAATAACTTATTGCGCATTTGGAATCCTGGAAGGAAGAAATGCCGAGTGCATCTTAGTCATCTGGGGCGATGGATGTGGTCATGTCACCTGTAGTTCCTCCTTAGAGTAAGCTGTGGCTCTGCTAACCTGTTGTCCTGAAAGCCAGCAGTTACAAGAGCGTCACACGTGTGGGTCTTTGCTGTGTCTTTGCTAGTAGCTACTTCTGCTAGCTGTCTTCAGGCCATGGCCACCCGTTCCATGTGATGCAGACTCAGAGTGGCCGGTCCCACTCAGCTCTCTCTTCCCAGAGCGTTGGAACCGAAGGACTACACTTGGGACTTGGCTAAGCATGATGGCTTCAGGCTGCTCCACAGGGTTTGCAAAAGGAGCAGGTCCGGGAAACAGGCAACGCCGGCCTGTGAGGTCAACACCTGTTCTGTCTCGTGACCAGAACGGGGCTCACAGACGCAACCTTCTCCCCCGAACGTGGCTGGGTGGGGAAGGAAGCCCATACTCCGAGATCAGTCTCCCGACAACCTTCAATGCAGTTCATTTATAAGGAAGTTGAATTTTCAAGAATGAATCCCTTCAAGCTCATAGTTTGGGGCCCCACTTTTATTTGTCCACTCCCTGTAGCTTTCATGGGTTCCAAGTGTAACTCTGAGGGTGGAATGTGTAGGCTGGTTCCATCCCTAGCACCGCCTCTGAGGGTCTGACTTGCAGAGGAAAATTTCCCTAAAGATTCATCTGCGCGAGATCTGAACTAGAGAGGTCTGCTCACCGCAAGACTCATCTGCTTCATCTCCTGAGACAGAGATGGAAACATTTGATCAAATTAATCTACAACCATAGTTCAAGGCTGTTAAACAGTGGCCCAGGGGGTTAGTCTAAGGGAGCTTGGGTAATGTTTCGCGTGGATGGCTAGCAGATCAGCATCTAAGGGTGACATCCTCCCTGTCTCTCTGTCAGAGGACAGTTTAGATATTGTAAAAGCAACCCCGGCCCCTACTCTCTCTCTGTACTTTCCCCGGGGCTCTTGGTCAACCAGAGTATAGGACCTGGGGTCTTCCGAGCATAGTTTTCAGGAGAGGAATCACGAACGCAAAATCCCCTTGTTAATAAGATAAATAGCGTTTCCTGATTTACGGAAACCACAAAATGATATATTTAAACTAGGTAACCCTACTCGGTGTTGCAGTCTTGTTCATTCCCTTAGATTGAAGAAAGTTTCTGGCAGGCCAAATTCTTGAACTTTAAAAGTGTTTCCGTTCTTTCCGAGGGATGGGCCAACTGGTTTACCTCTTCAGAGTTAAGGTAGAATGGACCCCCATGACAGTAATCTAATTCACAAAGAGTAGTGCTTGATGGAAAAAGTCCTCCAATTGGCTGCTGAGTAACTGTCTTCTCAAAGCTCCAAATTAACTTTCTTCTCAAAAAACTGAAGATCTGAGTCTTTCAAACTGACACCCTCTGAGGGGAACAGGTAGGTAAAAGGCTTAAAATCTTGTTGACACTAATCTGACCATATCCAGCATAACTAAGCTGGAAAGGTTTTATCCTGATTTTGACAGTATTTTTGTACTGATTTTTGCAATGATATCAGCTTATCCATGGCCTTTGAGTCATCTTCAAGACCTGTCAACTAGGCATGCTTCTGACCTTATTTTAGCCTTGGAAAGTTTCTTTGATAGTTGTCAGCACACCACATCAAAAATTGCACCCCCTGCAGGTCAGAGGCTAAGGCATTAGCTATGGAAGCCATGGCCCTGGGTTCAAGAGCCAGGGCTGGAAAAAAATTGTTAGAAAAAATGAAGAGTTTCCAAAATTGCAGTGGTCAAAATAAATCTCATATTTAGTAGCACGAGAAGGATTTCCTCTGTTGATAGGCACCTCTCACGGTTTTCTGTGGTTCTACCCACTCCCACATGCAATGCACACTTTATCCCGGTGGTGCCAGAGTGTCACCCCCATGGAGGAGTGGCTCGGAGGAGGGCTTTGCTGGCAGTCAGATCAGGGGCCGGCCAGCACTCTGGCAGAGCCATCACCCTGTCTACATGTAGGGAGAGTCTGTTGCCAGAGACACTTTCGGTGTTGCCTCTTGGCTGGAGTCCACTGTAGCCCCAAACTGTCATCCCAAACTCAGATTTGGCTCAGAAGTAAGTATAGCGGTTACTACGTTTCAGTTCAGACACGTGCTGTGGTCTCTGCTGCTCATTCTCTGCCCCAAATCTGCCTTCAGCTCTATGTGCGTTCCCTGACCTTGGTTCCACTACCTTCAGGCAAGCCCCACTCCTGCCCAGCCGCGAGGACGACAGCTAGCGTGGAGGTCTCGCAGGGTTTTGATCCCGTCTTTGCCTCGAATGATCTCTCCGCTTCCAGTGAATTCCCTTCTGGGGCAGCCTGCGGACAAGCGACACCAGCCTCGGATGACCCCGGCTCCTGGTCCAGACCCTGTATGCCCGGGAGGGGCAGCTGGAGCCAGGAAGAGAGTGCAGGAAAGGCTCCACTGCTGAGATCATGGCTTGGTGGGTGAGGATGCTTGGGTCTCTCCAGAGTGGTGATGAGTATTGGGAGAATTTGAGCAGTGAAGGGAGGTCAGCAATCATTTTAGAAAATGACCTTGTGGTTTGGAAGAAAGTGGATGTAGGGGAGAAGAGTCAGAACGCTGTGTTGGAGCTCAAGTGAGAACTGAGGAAGAAAGGTGAGAGACAGCACAGAGAATGTGAAGAGAGATTGGAAGTATTTAAAAAAAAAAAAACCACTAATGTGAGTCGTTGACTTGGATGTTAAAAATGGAGAAAGGGGTAAAAGAGAGGGGTCTGGGGAAGCTGGAGAGCGGTGGAGCCAGTTTTCTGAACTGAGGACGTGGGAGGGGGGGTCAGGTTTCATGGGACTCTGTGGGCCAATAATAGACTTGGTCAAAATAGCTCACGTTTGAGACTCCTGTGAAGAATCCAGGTGGAACAGCCTGGTAGGCAGTTAAAAGTACGAGGAGAGAAAGCTAAGGACTAGGTCTAGGAGATGTCACTGGCCCCCATATGTGGTGTTGGAATATCAAATTATTAAGATGAAGTATGTTGAGTACATGGGAACATGAAAAGGAAGGATCCAACATTGTATCTATCTTGTGAGTCCCACTTTGTTGGATATGTTTGCAAATGGATAAGAGTGAGAGGGAAAGGGAGAAATTAGACAGCACATTTGTTAAGATGGTGGGTAGCTATAAAATTTAATTATTCATATTCTGCCTCTTTCCAGAAAGAACTTGTGATGTCCTGGGACTTATTTTCACAAAATTTACCTCTGTTGTTGTTGAATTATTTGTATAATGTGCTAGAAATTAATATGATGTCATATGGGAACGAATTTTGTAAGCTTCTTTGATAATGAATGATTATGAGCACTGGTCTTTTCTACTGGTCTATAATTAGTTTCTAGTATTTTTTCCTAAATATTCATATTAGCATATGGATTCTCTATATCATTTTGAAGATGGCAATGAGCCAGGGAATTTCCTGAAAAATAGGAATATGAATAAAGCATAAGCTTAAAAAAATACTGACATGTGCTTGGATTATATGGCATTGTGTCAAAGGTATGTGAAAGGAGTATAGCATCCTCTTTGTCATCAGGGGCAGTGGAGTTTGGTTCAGGAAATGAAGAGTAAATAGGTAACTCCTCGGCAGCGTGATGTGTGAGATGGAGGGGCTTTGTCCAGAGTTCCAGGGAGATCCTGAAGGCACTTGGGGGTTTCCAAAGGAGGGGCATCTGTGTTGAATCTTGAACATCATAGAGAAGCTGAGTGAAGGGGCCAGGATGACTTCCAGAACGGAGAAAGCTCTCAGAAGTAAGGACACGTGACAGGTTTGGGGAACTCGGAGGAACTCCCCCCAACTTTTCAAAGAACTGACAAGAGGGAGGGGCCTAAACATCCTGTGTGCTGTGCTCAGGATTTGGGACTGAGAAGTGGAAGACATTAGCAAAGGGAATGACCCGATGACACACATGATTCTGGACGCAGTGTGCAAGGGACCCGTCGGGGAGGCCGGAGACCCAGAGCCGTGGCGCAGACTGAGAAGTGGGGGCCTCACTGAGGAAGCAGGACCGCAGAGGAGCGGGAGGAGCGACATTCGCTCGTAGGGGTCCGTGGTGCTTGCAGAATGAGGGGAGAGGAAGAGTCAAGTCACCCATCATCTCTGGGTTTCTGCCTTCGCAGGGGGTTTCCCTGTCCCCTGGGAAGAAAGGCAGGAGGACAAAGCGTGGGTGGGGCGGTGGCAGATTCCCTTTGGTACCTTGGACTTGGGAGATGTGGCCGAGTCACTGAGGAGCTGCCTCGTGAGCAGCGATGCCCAGGGATCAGGAGCGTGGAGAGACGTCAGGGCTAAGACGTCTCAGGTGCGGAGCAGGACATCCGACAGTGGAGGGCAGGGCAGGCACTGCCAGGCCCAGACCCAGCTTAGACTCATCAGCGAGTGGTCGGGAAGCGAGTTGTGGGTGCTTTGGAGCCGGAGAAACTTCAGGATCACAGGCGTCTCTGAGATTACCGGTGAGTAAGTGAGGACACCGAAGTTAGAGATGTCCCCCTGACGCCAGTTGTGCGTCAGATGTGAAACCCGGCTCTCTCTCTGCTCTCCTGTGCTGCTGGGTACTGGTAGAGAGATGACGGAATGAGGGGACCGAGGAAGAGGCAGTTGCTCGGCTGGAGCCAGCAGAGGAGTGTGCCCACCAACTGGCCCCCAGCCCCTTTCTGGGAGTCGTTCCCATGTTCCAGGCTGGGCCGCTACCTTGGATCCCCTTTGCCCTCTCCCTGAGGTTAGGGTCATTTTGCCTCAGCGTGAGCGTTTCTGAGGGCGGCTTTGTTGCGGGAGCAGCATGGTCGGTCACCTGCACAAGTCAGAAGTCACAACAGCCGCTGCTCTGTGACTCCAGAGAAATGATGCCTCTTCTAAACAGAGAGATGCAATTGTGGAATTGCCTTTTCTCTGCTGCGCCGTTTCAGGGCAACCTAACCATAATGCCATTCCCATGGCTCTAACTTGTTTTATCGGAGATGAAATGAAGCTGCTAATGACACGCCGAGTGGGAAGTGCATCTGGCCACTGGGTGGGGTGCGGGCGCTGCCCTCTCCTCCCCGGGCACGTGAGCACGACACCTTGCTTTCCCTCCACACAGCTCTTCAGAAGGAAACGCGTGGAGCTAGCAGATCAGGGCGGAGGGCCGCAGGGGTCTTTGTAACGAACTTGCCGTGAGCACATCTGTGCAGATGCGCACTCCTTTCAAGCACCACGGAGGAAGCTGGCCCCTTGAGAGCGCTGACTCCTGGGCTGATGGGCTGGGGTGGGGGGGCGGTAGAATGTCCAAGACCATCCGTCTCTTCTTAGGGCTGCCCCGATGGAGACCCGTGAAAAAGGTCAGGGAGGCAGGCTTGCTGTGTGGGAAGGTGTTTTCTATTATCAAAGCAAGACTTTTCCAAGGTAGTTTGTCCTTTGCCCGGGGGAAGGTGAGTTTTCTAAATGACTTAACTAACTTCTTTTTTGGCATGCTTTTGCAATTGGTCCATTTCCAGGTACCAGAAAGAATGTAAATATGGAATGAATCAACTTTTTCCACATTTTTCTCTCGCAGTTCTTTTATGAAGAACAGACTTTCCATAGAGGAAATTAAAAAATACATAAAACTGAGAAGCAGTGGTGTTGAGAATAGGCCTCGCTTTCCGTGTGTCTTGGTGACTGGCAGTGCAGCGCATGATCAGACGGCATTCCTGTAAGTTCGGAGTTTGTTTCAATTAGCTTCATTTTTCCTCGCGATGAGGAATTATCATAAATCCCTGAAATAACAGTTGACTCACAGACGGGCTTGTATCACTGCTTTGGGGATTTTTTTACGGCCCCCCCGAACCCCCGCCGCTGCATGTAGCTAGAAAAATGATTAAACCCTGATTTAATGCGTTTGATATGGGCCTTTTGCCTAAATCAGGAATGGGGAGAGAGGGCAATGGTATAATTCATTTACCAAAGACAGACAAATTATCCTCGTGCAGTAAATTTGGGCAGAACGATTTTTTCCATTTTAGAGCATTTTTTACATGAAACACAAGCATTTTCATTAGCATTTGGTTCAGATTTTTTTTCCTGGATGCCATTCTCTTGAATGATTTGAAAATATTCTTCTGCTGCATCTATAAACATCTGAAAATTAGATATTTGGTAAAAGACAATTGATACGGACAGCTCAAAAAGCCAGAACTCTGTGCAAAAGCGGTATCTGGATTGCCATCTCAATGAGGACCGCATGTCAAGCAGATGCCACAAACAGGAATCCAGACACATGCCCGTTGATAGCGTCTCCGCGGTGCAGCTCAGAAGGCCCCGCCAGCTCCACATCTTGTGAAGCGCAGGCTGCTTGGTATGCGAAAGGCAAGCTGGAGTCCTTTTCCTTTCTATTGTGACACGACAAGGCTAACCTTTATTGTCAGGGTCTCAGCTGAATTTTCTAACAGCAGATGAGTGGGGATTCATGGAAATAGCATGTGTTTCTCCAGTTTCCTCTGGGTCTCCCTCAGGACAGGGAGCTGTCAGGTCAGCCCCCGTGCTGAGTTGAAGCCTCAGGAGTGGGCACGCATTTGCCGCGCTGGGAGGGCAGGCTCTGGGCCGACTCGGAGATCACATAAATACCTCCAGGCCAGCGCATCGGAGTCACTGGAGGGTGACCTCCTCGACATACTGAAACCACAAGATGGGACTTATGGAGCCCGGGAGGCAGGCGGCCCAGCAGCAGGCTCAGCCCGGCAGGAGGCAGGAGAGGGTGGCTTCACTTGGCTTCTGTCTCCACCTGCGGGGGCACTAATTCCAGAGAGCGCACGGGCAGACCTCTTCTACCCGCTTCCTCCAGCCCTTCATAGAGTCTCTGCTGGGACAGCACCATATCCGAAGTTCTTAGTGACTGCAGGCATCTTCAGAGGGAAATGCTGACTTTGAAAACGGGAACTTACTGTCTTTTCATTAGTGGACTCACCAGGTGGTCAGGATGCCTCTGGCTGTAACCTGTCTCTCTTCTCAGGGCCCTGGAATGAGGAGGAGGAGACAGCATGCCGGTGCTTGTTTTCAGGTGTGGGTCATCTTGGGTGGAGACCGAGAACTGATTTACCTTCTGTCTTTCAAGAGCTGGAGTCATCCTGTGTGTCTTCTCAATAACATCTAACATTGATTTATCGCTAGCCCATTGATTGCACTTACCTCCTGAAATGACCCTATGAGATTGGTATTAATATTATTGTCCCCAAGTGAAACCAGAGCTGAAGGGGAAAGCCGAGAGCATGTTAATGGGAGATGAATGACCAGTTTGAAGCCCGGCCCTCTGACCACACAGCTCCGTTGCTCATCATTCATTTGCTGAGCAAGAAAGATGTGGAGCCGCTAATCCATGCACGTTAAATGCATCTGTTTGGAGCATCATCATTGGCACTTCGGACGTCTCATTCTCTTATCCAACAAGTACTGTTCAAACCTTCTCTGCCTCACGTATCCTGTGAGGTGCTGGACTTACAGCCGTGAACAACGGAGGCATGGTGTGGCCCTCGGGGAGCTCACAGGTCTGTGGGAGACCGGAGGGGACCTTGAGCCTGGCCTGGAAGTCAGAACAGGGGCACAGAGGAGGCGGCTTTTCAAGATGTTGATGTGTTCAAGGTGGAGGTGCACTTTAAATGAGACCTGATTCACCTGGAAGCTGTGGGGGAGCTGGGCCGTGATGGGGGTGCGGGGCTCTCAACCTCCTGCCCCTGCTTCCTAGTCTTGGCTCCTTCTGTCCGTCCTCCCACAGCGGCCCCCTCGCCCACTGCCCGCCTGCCTGGGGGACCCGTCAAAGCCTCACATTTGGCTTGGAGACACTTCCTTTCACAAGGCTGCCTCACTCTCGCACCAGTGGTCAGGTGTCCGCCCTTAGCCGCCAGCGCGCCCCACTCTCGACCTGCTGCGCGATGGCGATCTCCGTACCTCCCCGTCCACTGCCTCAGACCAGAGGCCGCCGGGAACCAGAGACGGTCTTACAAAGCGGCACACAGGCTGGCCACATAAACGCTCGTTGAAGGGATGACCCGCGGAGAGAGGAGAGGAGAGGCAAGCAGGCCCGGGCTGTGAAGGGCAGAGCGTGGGTCGGGGCCTGTCCTGTGCAAACCGTGGCTCTCAGCGGGCCTTCTGGCTTTCTCCTCTGCCAGCTCCACTGGGGGGCACAGTGCGGGGCTCACCGCAGCGGGCAGCCACGTGACCCGGCCGCGCCCACAGCCTAAGTGCAGACCGGCGCAGAGGGCAGGGATCTCCCCTGGGCCTTCTGTGTTTCGGGGGACAGTGAGCAGGGGGAGAGGCAGCAGCTGCCTGGTGGCTGCAAAGGAAAGGTCACTTCCACAGAGACCTTGGCCTTGAGCCAGTGCCAGAAGCACCTACCTCTGGACTTGACTTTACCAGAGAAAACAGCCCTCCGTCTGGGTGTGTTGCTTGCAGCCGAATGTGCTCCTAGTTGCAACACCGTGTCCTCACGATTGCAGCTCTAGCGACCGAGCTCCTGCTGAGCAGAATCCCAGCTCCACCTGTGAACTTGCTCTTCCACGGCCAACTCACAGCGGCTCTGCTGGAAGGTGCTGTTGTTCTGATCGTCCCATGTTTCGGGTGAGAGAAAGGTCGGTCACCTCCGTCGAAGTTCACATGGCCACCGCAGAGCCAAGCGGAGAACCTGGGTCCCCCGTGCAGCCTGCGCCCTCGACCGCTGCACGCAGCGCCAGCCGGGAGCTCCCTCGGCACCCGAGGCCGGAGGGCTGGTCGGGGAGGCAGAACCGTCACTGCCCCGAAAAGGCCTGTGTCCAAATTCCCAGAACCTGTGTGTGACGCGGGAGCTCATGTGTCAGGTGGATGAAGGTTTCTCATCGGCCGACCCTAAGACGCGAAGTTGACCCTGATGCATGCACGTGGGGCCGATGAGGGGGAGAGGGGAGAGACTTAGAGCAGAAGCGATGACAGGACTCAGGAACTGTCGCTCGACAGTTGGCTCGACAGATGGCTCTGAAAGGCGGAAAAGGCCAGGAGGTGGACCGTCCCGAGAGCCTCAGGCGGGGCGCTCACCTCGCCACGCCTCGCTGTTGGCCCATGAGACCTGCGCCACGCTTCTAGCCCACAGAACGTAAGACATACATCTGCCTCGTTCATGCCACCACGTTCGTCTTGGTTTGGTAAAGCAGCGGCAGCAGGCTCCGCTGGCGGCCCCCAGGGTTTCGGTCTGCTTTGCTGTCTTCCTGAGACGCCCGTGTGGATGGGGTCATCTCAGGACAGCGCGGCGGGAAGGCTCTGCAAGGACAAGAGCGCCCATGGTCAGGGCCACTGGAAGGCACTGGCTGTGCTGTGTTCTCTGTTTCCTAAAGCCTTTGTGGGTGAGATGTGCCAAGTTGAAGGAGCTGGAGCGGGTACGTGGAAAAAGCGTGAGAGGAGAGTCCTGCTGAAACCAGAGCAAGTGGGGAAGGGGTGGGTGTCAGCCTGTGGGACTCGAGGGACGGTGCTAAGGAGGACGTCGCACTCTCTCTGCTGGGCTCTGGGAGGAGAGTGGCAGCTGCGGCCGCGATGGGGATGGCGGGTGGAGTATTAGGCACAGGCAGCAAGAAGCGCAGGCGTCCCACATGGTGCTTTCCCATTTCTCTGAGGAGGAGTTGGGTCATGAACCAAAGTCAGGGGAGTGCAGTTTCCGCAGGCCCCAGCAGACAGAGAAGGGCGGTCCCGGCCAATCTAGAAGGAACGTGCATTATAATGTTGTGCATCAGCATCTGTACGGTACACATTAAGCCGCTCGTGGCCACCAGCTCGGGCACCACCTCAGAGGCTGTGTTACAGCTGCTTTTCCTCCACTAAATGCGCGGCGGCCTCGGGCAGCAGCTGATGGGCGGGGGAGCGGGCATTGGAAGCGGGAGGGGGGTGAGGGTTTGCACTGCCCATTTTAGCAGGAGAGAGATTTTTGCGTGGAACAGAGAAAGACCGTTGTACTGTGTCTGAGGCTGATTTCATTTCGTGATTTCAATGAGCTCACGCCCCACAGTTCTTGACAAAGCGTGGCTCATTCAGTTTGCCGAAACCTCCCCGCCGGGTTGCTGCTGGATCTTTCCTCCGAGGGAGGGAGGGCCGTGTCTTCTGTAGAGCAGAGATCTCCGGATGGGTGACCCACGAGTGTACTGGGCCTTGAACAGATGAGTCAGTTTCCTTCCTGGGAAAATGTAAGGGGGGCACCACGGTGAGGGGTGGGTGGGAGGAGGAGCGCCATCCGGGGTCAGAGCGGATTTCTGGAGATCTCGAGGCACTAGTTTCTCTGCATCGACGCTTATCTTCCAGGTTCCCGAAAGGAGGGTTGGGGCCTGGGTGGGCATCCGGGCATGGGAAGCCCCTTCTGCCATTAGGTGCCTGGTATTCTGTGCTCAGTCAAGGTTTGCTTATGCTTTGGAGCATGTCTGCACATGTCCTCTGGGAGACAAAGGTGGCCGGTCCCAGGAGAGGCACAGCAAGGCCTGCGCGAGCTCTCCCTGGAAGCTTCTGGCAACAGAGAGAAGGGTGAGCAGAGCTGATGCCATCACAGTTGGGGAGAGGAGGAGACACACCATTCGATCCCAAAAATTTCCTGGAGGGCTGGTAAAGCTCTTTGGGAGGGTTACCCTAAAAAGAATGCACAGCTTGCTAGGTTTAGCGTTCTGTTTAATATCAAAGAAAACCTTTCTCGTCTTAGAAAAAGTTTTAAAAAGAGAGCCTGTAATCCCTCGTGCCTCAGATTTATGCTTTCCAAATGTGAACCTCTATTCTCCATGTGCCCGATATCTTTTTAATGGGCTACAAATATTTGAAATGTGTAAACACCATGGGAGAATGAGTGTTCTAAGTGCATAGGGAGGGGGCTGGATGAGGAGAAGGAGGATGTCATTAAGGAGGAGCCTGAGATGAGATGTCCCAGCCACCAAGCGCTGGGGCTCTCCCTGCAGCAGAAGTGGAAGGGGTCTTGCACCTGAACCTTCAGAAACGTCACCTGGACAAAAGCACGCAGCGCCGTTCCCACTGGACGCCGGCCGTCCTTGGACCCGTCCTTTATCGGGGGGAAGGGAACGCGCTGCCCTTCTCTGCTGACTGACCTTCCAGGGGAAGGAGTCAACGTCTGCGCTGGAAATGCTCCCTGGAGATTCTGATGCACTCGTCTCTGCTTCCCTCCATCCTTCCTCCTGGGGATTAACGGGTTCTAAGCCAAATCCTGACACTATCAGAAAAGATCGCTCTTCCTAAGTAAAGTGAAGTGTTTCCAGTCAGAATAACCGCTGGAGTCTTCCCTGTGGTTTCCTTAATGGACCCCGGTGAGCAGACACACCTCCTCCGGAGACGCCCGTCTCCCAGGTGCCGGGTGGGATGAGGGTGACCGCGTGGCGTCGCCGGGAAGATTAAATGAGATATCAGCACACGTAAGAGCCGTCAGTAAGTGGCAGCTGCCTTCCTTGTCGGGGCACCGTCTGCGCACGCATCGTTCCTGCTTTTCCCAATGCTTGTGTCTGCGCCCGTGCTTTATGGCACTGGAGCATCTGGACCGGAGTGAGCGAGGCCCACGGCCTCAGCCGCCAGCGTGTGTTTGCTTGCTCTGGGCACCAAGTCCTCTTGGAAGGTGGCATGATGTCACAGTGGAGGGCACGGCCCCTGGAGTCAGAGGGACTGAGTTTGAATCCAGCCTTCGCCTTTTTAACTGCGCCAACTGGGTCAGGCTCTTAACTTGTCTGTGCCTCAATTTCCTTATCACAAACTGTGCTTGTGCGTGTGTGTGCACGTGTGTGCATGTGTGTGCATGTGTGTGCGTGTGTGCGCGCACGTGTGATGATCTTAGGCCCTGCCTCCTGGGGTGGTCCTGAGGCCACAGACGCGTGCAGATGAAGGCCTCGTGTCGAGTAGGGCCTGTGAAAGCGTCTTTGCTATGGTTTTATCATCAATCCATGTAAGACAACTAGAGCAGTGTTCAATAAATGCCAACAGTGTGCTTATTATTATTTTGGTCTATGATCTAAGAAGCATGGCCAAAGACCTCCAATCCGTGAACCTAAATTCCAACTTCTTGAAAACAATTTCAGACTCAGCGATTTCTAGGACCAGACTGGGAATTGTCAGCAGCGGTTGCGGTGGCCACACACAGTCAGTCCACAGAAGGTGTCAGCCCAGCTGGCGGGGGGTACAAGGTGACGTCCAAGGTTCCTGGTCAGAGAATTATCTGTGTCTTAAACCCCATAGAGCAGAATCCCAAATGATGATCAATGGGTGAAGCTATTCACCCCTCCCCAACACACAATAAAAAGAAATTGGTTGCCAATATTAAGAATTAGGGCTTTTTTTTCACATAAAACTCTGACTTCCTGTCTCTGAAACAGTCAGAGATTCTAGCGTTCTGGGTCGCACTCCCAAACAGCGACACCCACGTCGGCTGTGTGCAGCCGCACATTGTAAGTGGTTCACCCACTTTCTTTTTCACCAAAGTCTCCACCACTGTGTTGTATCTGGTTCGCCTCACTCGTCGGTGTTCCTGCTGGACCTCGGCAGACCTCTGAATCTGTGCCTCCTCCTGCAGACTGAGGGCAGAGCAGCCCCTGCCACCGGGCCAGATGGGACGGTCCCACCATTTCAGAGAGAGGGACTCCTCATTGAGCCTTGAATAATGACACCTTCCCTCAGCCTACAAGTGGGTCACATCACATCAACTGCCATCGGTGTCTTTGATCGGGACAGTTTCTGCACCGCATGGGTGCCACCTTGCTGTCTGTCATTGTCCCCAGTTACCATCAGAAAATTCACCAGAGAGAGACCACCAGGACAGGCCTCCAAAGAGGGAGGCCTGGGTGGGAGCCTGGTATTGCCAGAGTCACACAAAATACGTCTGTGCGCAAATATTCTTGGTAATCGTGGCTTTGTAATACGACTCTCTGGAAAAACAAGTCTTCTTGAACACCAGTGAAGACATTTGGAATCCAAATGTAGAAACATTTCTAGAGGTTGGACACTGGAGAACTTGGACAGCGAGTCCACTCCTGGAATGAGAGGTGGGAAGGCGGCTGTGACGCTGGGGGCTGAGTCTCTGGGTAGCTGTGTTGACTGTCACTCAAACTTCTTGTTGGTCCTCACGTCTTTGAAACAAGTCATGAAATCAAAGCTAATTCCGTGGTTCCAATGACAGTCATGCTGAAGCACACGTCCTTCCACTCAGGTCAATCAGAGGCCCAGAGGGACGGGTCATGTGTGTCTGGTGGGACTTTTCAGAGCAGGTGCTGGTCAATCAGTGCTGGAGTGAAAGTGTCTCCCCTTCGCTTGCTGACATGGAAGAAGACTGGGGAAGCCCGTTGGCCATCAGGCCCTCAGGACCAACTTGGAGACCACCGCTGTCAGCGGGGACAGCACGGCCTTGTGTCAGGAAGCGGAAATTGCACGGCACAAGTCTGTACGGGCAGAGCTGCCTGTGAATGTCACCGTCACAGGAAATATTCGGTGCAGTGACTCAGTGAACGACGACCAGAAAAGGGCGGCAGAACCTGGCATTTTCAGCACTTGCAGTGCTCTCGCACGGAGCTTGCTGCCATCCGTAGGCCACACATTCAGAACTGATTACATGCAAGCTGATGGCAGGTTCACTTCCAGCAGCCACCTGAGCTGTGACTGGACTGTCATCGCCAGGCACGGGAAGACTGGGTGCGACAGGCTGCAGCTGACAGCAAGCTCGTTCTGAAGGGCTGTGCATTCTCGAGTGTTTGTCAATAGGAAGGGAGTGCGAGGAGCCAGAAGCAGACACAACTGTGAAATAGCCTTACTGAAGTCCGCCGTCAGGCAGGATTTCAGGAGACAAACTTCCAGTCGGCCGGGAGTACCCGCAATGTGGGTTTTCGTTACCAGCCCAGCACGACGCCGGGACGTGCCATCTTGTGGAGACTAGAAGCGAGAGGGGAACCCCGGCTCAGGACGCGCCCTGAGCAGCACCGCGCGTGGCAGAAGTGACATGTCTGACTTCTGCAGCTCCTTCCCCACGGGCAGTGAATGTGCAGGTCCCTGAGCCCGGTCAGACTCCTTTTTCACGCTCTTCAAGCCTTGTTCGTGAAGGCAGGCCAGCGATACTGGCAGGAAGAGCACTTCATAATCATTTGTGGGAAAACAGTCTCCTAATTAGTAAACCTCATCGATGTCAATCAGGCATCGCTCCGCTCCTCGACTGTCTCTTTTCTCTTTGCTTCTCTCTCCCTCCCTCCCTCTCTTCTCTCTGTCTCTATTTCTCTATATCTGTCTCTTTGTCTCTGTCTCTCTGTCTCTACCTGTTTCTATCTCTCCCTCTGTCTCTCTCTCCCCCATTTGCTCTGTCCCCACCGTTCCCCCCTCCTCCCGGGTTGGTGACCTCTCTTGTCGCACTTGGGAGGGGCATCCTGCCCGCCCGTCGCCCACCCTCCCGGCAGCCCAAAGGACCTTCAGGGAGAAAGCCTGTTGGATCAACTTCCCGCTTCCCCCCGCAGAGGGGCCCCCATCGCACCCACAGACCCTGCGTGCCCGCTAGCTCTGCCATCCCTCGTGTGCTCAGGCTCGGCCTCTGCTGTGACTTCTGCCTGGGAC